>UZAN01039536.1:11785-28612 GCA_900618425.1 Echinostoma caproni
GTGGGGAAACCGGGCAAGCAATGCTGAGGTTTCACGTCATCGCGGTCGTTCACTGGAGCAAGTGGTTGACCTCCACAGATTACCCTGGTTGCGACGTATGTTGCGCATGACATTAAATACATGGCCAATATATATATATATATATATATATATATATATATATATATATATATATATGTCACTTGTCTGAATCCAGACTATGTGCCAAACAAATCGTGGTGCAGTAATATTTATGAAAAGAAGAACGTTCCACGATTTACATGTGAGCGGAATACTGCCAGGTTGCCCAGGCCAAGGCAGATGAATTTTCTTGAGGAATCCACAACCGGAGCCTTTGGCTAGCCAAAGCCTAACCCACAAGGCAGCGGGGCGGCATGTGAAAACTACAATCCATTGGGGACCGGTGTCCAATTCATCGGATTATACACCTTTGGACGGGGTCAAACGTCCAAGGTTCCCAATACACCTCGATGCCAAACTGAGCCGGTGACCACTGATACAACCGGAAAGGTGTGGGTGTGGGTTGTACGCCTCCTCTTAGTTGGTTTGGAATCAAGGTTTTTGGCCCTCCCTGCCGTAGGTGAACTACCAGTGGTCCACCAACCCAATTATAACCTCGGATGTCGGCTTTTCATCCTCCCACTTTGGTGATGATGGTGGAATAAAGCTTGTAAGAGAATTCGTGGCTCTGTTCTCTAAAATATGGAACAATGAGCAGGTTCCCTCCTCTTGGGGGAATCCATTGCCGTCCCTAACTTTTAAAAGAGCCCGCGCAGTGACTGCGCCAATCATGGGGGTATAAGCCTGATCCCAATAACGTCAACGCTGCTAGCGTCCATCATTCTTCGTAGATTGTACAAGAGGCGTGAGGCACATGCCCGCGAAGAGCCAGCTGGGTTTCGTGCTGGTCGTGTCTGAATCCATCAAATCTTCACCCTCTAACGGTTGCTAGAGCACCTTCATGCCTACCACAAACCAACGACCATTGTGTTCCAATACATTCGCGTGGCCCTTGAGTCTGTCAACGGTACTGCATTGTGGAATTGTTTAGATATGGGGCACCTGAGAAGTGTCGATCTTCTAAGAATTGTATCGTCATAACTTAAGTCGGGCAAGGGCCTATGGCCAGCTTTCGCTACCCTTTACCGTCTCTATTCCTCTTCAACTTCGCCATAGAGGATGTTCTGCAGGACGTTTTGTCTGTTAGACAAACAGTCTGGATTCATACGTCGATGAAATACACTCGTTGTCGCCGCGATGAATGTTCTGATTGAATATATGTATTTGTATAATGAATATACATACATAAATATATTGAGTTTATATTGAAAAAATTCCCCCAAAACCCGTATTCTCCTGCCTATTGGTACAATCTTTGCCACCGGTTTGTTTGTATCTGGGAGATCCGTTAATCCTCGTTCATCGCTTACTCTATCGGTTCATGACTTTTATGTTTTTCGTTTGCTGTCTTTTTTTAGCACGGTGCGATCGACTTCTGTAATTGTATTCACTCGCACCCGAGCGGCGAGTAGTCGTTTGAGTTTTCTGCTCAGTCAATTTCTCGCGCAACCGGTGATCGCATTGAACGGAGACATGCCTCAGGCGCAACGCCTCGGAGCGTTGCACAAATTTAAGCGTACACAC
This sequence comes from Echinostoma caproni, assembly GCA_900618425.1. NCBI lineage: Eukaryota > Metazoa > Platyhelminthes > Trematoda > Plagiorchiida > Echinostomatidae > Echinostoma > Echinostoma caproni. Next base: position 13,430 of record UZAN01039536.1, read on the forward strand.
GGAGCCGTTTTAGTCGCGACTGATGTGGCCAGCAGGTACACAAAAGCCCCCCCACTTCTTTTCCTATTTGTATCGGTATTACGTTTCATATTGATTTTGTAGGTTCACTTAAATGTATGTAATGTATGACGTGGGGCTTCCAGGTTGTTGTTAAGTATTGTTGGCCGTCCACTCCCCCCTCCAAATCCCATTCCTGTTTCATTCATATGCAGACCTTTATTATTCCATTATTCTGTAAACTTATTCCCGATTTTGTTTTACATATGCACCATATCAGCAAGATCATGAGGTCTGTGTTTAAAGATCTACAGTGTTTCCATCCGGTTTTGCTTATAGTGATGTACACCTGTCAGTTATCAACAAATTTTACCACAAATGGACGCTTTGCACTTTCCTGTTTCATTAGTAAATATTACCCCGTGTGCGACAACCATAAGTTCGTTTATCCTTTGGCAACGGAAGTGGCTGCTAGACACAACCACCAACTAGTTGGCTTGCCTAATTCATGTGGTTCACCTTTTTCATTTGACTTTTGTCACGGTCACATGACGTAAACATCACCGTATATTCGCTCTGACGTCGTCCACATAGTTTACAGCAAGCCTTTGTGGTAGGTTACCGCTCACCTTCCATTAATTTATATTTAGTTGCGCTGGCGTAGGAAGCAATAAGATAGCGCTTAGGTGCAAGACTGCCTCTTGGCACCAATTGGTTTCACATGACTTTCCATGTTTTCTTCATAAACCATGAGAACAGCGTTCACAGGCTACAGGTTTCTATCCACAGTTAGGACTAAATTATTGCCCATAATGTGTTTTGTTTCGTCGTCTCAGCGCAAACACAACCTTTTTGCCTGAGGTTTCTCTATTGTTTGAACTTCTATCGTGCTGATGGAGTAAGAGAAGCATCGCGTTCAAGCAATCATCTTTCAAACATGAAAACACATAAGGTAAAACGGTTACGAGGCAGAATTATTCCGTTTTGTTTTATCGTGCCTGATGTTACAAAGGCGACAGTGTTCAAACACATCGGAGTAGCTAGGATTCGCAACCGTACGACAGTAAGGCACCCGTTTTGCATTTTGTATCCGACGTTTTAGAGGATGGCTAGTATCCTGTTGACACCGAAAATGCCTCACCCTGGGGGACACCAAGCTATTATTCTTTATTTACGAGAGTTGTCGTCTCACAGCCCCGGCTTTGATGCAACTCCAGAGGTTATCAAAGCTGTCTACAACTTTCAGCCATGTGCCACTCATAAGGATTAGTCTTAAATGAGCTTTTTAAACTTTGAATATGCGGAGTACTTTTCCGCCTAATGTTTTCAGATATAAAGGCGGTGTCACCGGTTAACTTTAGATTTGCGATTGATACATTCTATCAAAGACGAATAAAGAAGGTCAGAAACACGTTTCATCGATCCTAGACCAATCTGTGATTGAAGGATGTATCGGTAGGACAATTGAAACAGACATCCGAGTTACCCGGCTTTTCTGAAAGACACTTGATACTGGGCGGTCAAACTGCCTTTCCAATGCCTTGGAGCGTAATGATTATCTATCTTCTAGGAGTGTAACAGTTGTTGAGCAGTTTTGAATTGCTGATCTATGTCATCATAAAAACGAAGATAGTTACTTGGATCAAAAGTTGTTGTGCTCAATGCAGAGTATTCAATTATGTAAATTGTGCAATCACGTGCTCACGTATTGTTTTTTTGTCAGTTCATTTAGCAACGTGTGTTTGCTACCGCGAATTCCCACCCGAACTGGTATGTACCGGTTTCATGGACAATCTATCCAGTTAGAGGTGTCACTCATTCGTTTCTCTATTTATTTTCATTATAGAGGCCTGGATATTCCGCAAGTCGGTCTAGTCGTGAATTACGATGTTCCTCTGGATGCGAAGACCTACATGCATCGTGTTGGTCGCACAGCGCGGGCTGGAAGAATGGGTTGTGCTGTAACATTGCTTACCCAATACTCCGTGGTATTCTTTCTCAAAGAAATCGAATCACACTTGGTTTCCGCTCTTGGATCGGAGCAACAGAAGATCCCGGCTCTTGTCACTGCTGAGAGCGAAGAAGACCGCGCACTGGAAGCGGCTGTGGCTCAGCTTCATGAGCAGGTTATGGAGGCTGGGGCCCGATCTAACCAAGTACGTGACTGTTTGTTGTTTTCAGAGATAAATTCGGTCCTGTTCCGCGATGTGAAGTAGTACTGTGTGGTATGTTTGGCGGATTAGTCGTTGGGCTTGTTGAATATTTACTCGTAATACTGAAATGAACTCTTAATATTGACACTCAGCGCTAAAAAACAGGTAATTGGCTCGAGTTTCGTATGGTTCCAACAGATTTTCAATCGAATTGGGGTGGTGGCAGGGTTTATTTACTTAAATTATTTGTATTTTGTTTATTTTTGTTCATTTCTTTCCGATCTTGAGCTGTATATAGCCCAGAATGCTTGAAATTTTATCAGATTTCGATGTTTAAGTTTTTAGCCATTCTTTTACAATGGGAAAGTAATTTAAGATACTCCCACTGACATGTACTGATCCCTGAAGTCTAAGGCTCGAACTCCGCCACTGTGGTTGACAGCTTCACTTTCGCTCGCGTCAATACGACCTCTATTAAGCCTTCTGAGGCTCTTCATAATAAGCATTAAGTTTCCGAATCTGCCGTAGTAAGCTCTCGTGACTACTAGTTTCACTTATCCTGTTTGTTATACAGATATGTGCCGTAACATATTTCGGCTGGATTACTTGTTCTGCTGTGTTATTACATCTTTTTAGAGGATTTACCTTTGGATAGGCCTCAGTTCTACTCCTGAAATTCGGCTGTACAACAAAAGAAAGTGAGAAGTCATTAATAGGTCAACAATGATATCAGTCGTCCGTTTGGCTTGGTTGCCAAAATGTTTGCCAAGTTGCACATCGTTGGTTACTTTGCTCTCTCCGTCTGAGGTTGACATCTAATCTGTTATCCCTGCCTGGTTTGCGTCCTTAATACAGCAATGACCGTAAACATGCAACTTCATTTCTTCTCCTTGTTGTCTTCCAGCAAAGTGTTCTGTCAGTGATAGTCACCGTTCCTGGCTTATTGCAGGGCTGACCGGTTAATCACCATTACGCGGACAATGTTCATATGTCTTGACATGTTTTAATAACACCCGCCATTTAGTTATCGCGTGCGCAACAATCTGTTGGCCTGACATAGTGACGTACTGTCTGTGTGTGTATGTGCGTGTGTGCTGCATCCGACCGCATCATCATCATCATCATCATTATACCTGATCATGTTCATTCGTCTTCTGTTCATTCCATCAGTCTCCTCGATTGTCCATAAACAAGGTCACCAAAGGACGGCAACCAATACTAAAGCACTCAAGTGCGCTGGTTAATATTTGTAAAAAGAATTGGACGCGTTTGCTTATCCCACACTGTCTACGATCAATCACATTCAGACCTGTACTGGGAAACCGCTCCGTGTTCGTGTAATTGCTGTCTGTCAATCAATGCGCCCCATTCTCTTTTGTCTCTCTTGTATTTACTTTCTCTCTCTCTGTCCCTCTCCGGATGCGCCGTTTCTTTTCTAAAGGACTTTAGACGAATGACTTGTCATTCGCGTGATCCCTATCGATAAGCTATTCAAGATTTAGAACCTTATGTATATTTTATGTTGGCCGCCATTTCCAGATTTGTGGTCTGTTCTGTTTTCGTGGTTGACAACATGCATTATGGCAGAAACGGATTGCGAGTTTACGCTAGTTTTACAGAAATGCATTGTCGGAAGTCTGGACGTACGTGCATTTTAACATGATGTAACAATTTGTCTCCACTGCTGTAAAAGTCTACTATGTTCTGCTTGTTTAAATGATATAGTCAATTTCCTGCTATGTCACACCCATGGGAAGTCGCATTTTTCAATATGATCTCACTCCTTAGCAAACTCAATTCAACCGTGTACGTAATAACATAGGTCTTGACTAAAAACGTCGCCGCCTCACTATACCGCACTTCCTAATACTTATACACGCAGTCGTTGACCGATGTAGGGATAGGCCATCGATCAATCAACATGCAATATCGCTTTCAACCAGTGTATTTTCATCTAGTGTGATGCGCCATGACACGGTTCATTGATTGGTTAACCCTATTGAGGAACGCATATGTCAGCAGTCTGATACGGTAACGTGACTGCGCAAGCACCAATCTATCCGAGAGAAGCAGAATGTGTACAGAGATAGCGGAAATGGGCAGCGGAAGAGCATTTGGGATTTCCGTGTCACTCATTTGATGACCTTAACCACTTGACCATCACCGCGCAAATCAACAGATGAGCAGATAAAACAGACACCATGTGCGTACCCGCTGTATTCCTATCACCGAATGCTGTCGGTAAGTTATCTTAAGATAAATTTCTAAGGTCGCATTTAAAAATCCCTCCGGTTATAGCACAAAATAAGTGTGACTACAGGTGGTTCGAGAATACCCACTGAGCCATACTAGTTTTAGTATTTATACCGCCATGAATGTTCTCTTTGTCGCCTTTCATTTTCTCCAGGCTCTGCAAGCCATACGCAAACGAGGCAAAAACGCCTCACACACAACTCCAAACGACAAGGTGGCTACGGATAGCACAGATCAAACAGTTTCCACTGGGACTGCGACTGCCACAACGTTACCTGGTCTGAAAAGAACCGCCTGGGCGTCTGAGGCCCCTGCAGCAAGACGGGAACAGATTAGCGAGGTGTTACAAGCGATGCGTGTGGATTCGCAGGCTGCGATCGAAACATTAGAGTCTGCTGCTACGCAACCTCCACACCGAAATGTATCACGCAAACGAGCTCGATATTTACGCATGAAAGCCAAGCAATCGGAAGAGGGAAAAGCTACAGGCAGAAGCGGTTCAATGAATCGGCAAAAGCCCTCCGGAGGTTCGCGGGAGAAGAATCAACGGCGTGGTCGAGGACAAGGGGGACGACACCGGGGGCATTGAATCCTCACATGATCTGTTCATATGTACAGTGCTTTGGGTCAATAAATCAATATTATCATTTTAATAACGATCGACATCTAAGTGTTTGATTGCATGGTACCTTGTCACATAAGGAAAAAGACTTTCTATGAACAACAGAACTCATTTCGATCGAATCGCGGTGGTTTTGTTGATTACACTATACTCCAACCTATAATAATTGTTTATATAAGAGTAGTGGGGGATTTAACTGGATGATATGATAAATTTATTCGCACACGGAGTGAATTAATCGTGTACTGAAAAGCTAGGAAGCACTGTACAGCTGTACGCTGTACATCATCAGTGCAAATCCATCAACCGAACCGCGGGTCGAACTCAGGAGCCCACAGGTAGAACGCACATACACCACTCATTTGACGTCCAGGTAGCCTACCATATCACTTTCATTTTCTCTATACACGATATTCATCTGTTCTGTACGCCATAGTGGGCGGGCAAAGGCCAAGGGTGACCAAAATAAGACCCGGCATGAAGGTATGAGAAAGAAAATGTTAAGAGATGGAGAAAGCTGCGGCTATAGGTAATAGTCGCAATCTTTTCCGTCTAATTAGGAATACGTGCCCCAGGAAAATAGGCGTAAATGAGGTAATTAAGGAATCCGATGGCACACTGATTTGGCGATCAGCAACATCGTCTTGATCGATGGGCTGAACACTTCGAGGCTCAGTTCGGCTGGCCCCCATCAACATCTGACCTGTATTCCCTCCCCACCTCGACTGGGCAAATACTGCCAGTTGATATCAGTCCCCCATCTGAAACGGAGGTTTCCCGGGAAATAAGACATCCAAAATGGCATGAGGCCTCTGGCTCAGATGGACTGTTCCCATCGATGTTTAAGGATAGAGGTTCAGCGTTGGTCTTGGAGTTGACGAAACTCCTGGGCTCAATATGGGAAAGGGAATAGGTTCCAACTGAATGGTGTGAATCGGTGATCATATCGGTTTACAAGAAAGGTGAAAGATCCTCTTGTGAAAACCAAAGAGGAATTAGTTTAATCAACAGTGCTTCTGAACCTCCCGTTAGCATCATACTCCGCAGATTGTTTGCCGCACGTGAACAGTGCACGCGTGAGAACCAGGCTGGTTTTAGACCTGGTCGAGGTTTTATCGACCACACCTTCACTCTTCGCCAAGTTCTCGAGCATCGGCATTCTTTTCCTAGACCCACGATCTCTGTCCTCGATTTGAAAGCGTCTTTCGACTCCGTCGACCGCTCTAAACTCTGGCGCTGCCTCGCTCTAAAGGGTGTGCCCGAGAAGTTTATTTCAGTATTACAATCGCTCTATACTAATGGCCAAAGCCGAGTCCGAGCTTATGACACTTTTTCACCCGAGTTCACCACGAAAAGTAGTGTTCGACAGAGTTTCCCTCATTCCCTTCGTTTATATCTAACTTTGTGATAGACTTAATTCTTGAAACAGCGCTATCCTCGTGCGAGGATAGCGGTATTGATTTACTCCCAGGGGGCAGACTGTCTGATCTAAAGTATGCAGACGACATTGTGCTACTAAGTGAACACCCAGGTAACTTGCAAGCTTTGCTGGATAGCTTGAGTGCTAGTGAATACATGTTCGGTATGTCTTTTGCACTTTTAAAGTGTAACATATTACTACAAGGCTGGGTTGGTCGAGCACCCAGACTCACTTTAACTGGGGAAGAAATACAGCAAGTGGATAAGTTTTGTTATTTGGGTAGCTATATCTCACCCGGTGGATGCATCACAGATGAAGTGTCAGCACGCATACAGAAGGCTCGATTGGCATTTGTTAACTGGAGACATCTGTGGCGCCGTCGCGACATCCGGCTGTCTGTGAAGGGCCCAGTGTATACTGCGGCAGTTCGGTCAGTTCTGCTATACGGTGCAGAAACTTGGCCTTTAAGAAAGCAGGATAAAGGTAAACTGTCGGTATTTGAACACCGTTGTTTACGCAGCATTGCACGAATCTGGTGGGGTAGCCGCACGAGCAATGCTGAGGTTAGGTGCAGAGCTTTGGGTAACCGCGGTCGCCCACTGGAGCAGGTGGTCGATCTCCGTAGACTAAATTGGTAGGGGCAAGTGTTGCGCATGTCACCAAATATGTTTCCATGGCGAGTAATGTTTGTGAGACAGGTAGTGGGTAGATGAAAGGCAAAGGTGGTGAAGCCACGACTTGGCAACGGGGTATGGAAACCCTAACCAGGGGACTTGATCATATAGGTCCCTTAGGTTCCCCGGCTGGCTACCTCGGGATGATCGTAACCGCTGGTTAGAGGCTCTGAGTGATGTTACTGAGTGTCGTGAACAGTGGCGCTGGTGCGTATCATTTTTATTGTAAGGGTAATCTGATGGATTCCTCTATTTTCTCTTCTACTTCCAAATTTTCTGTCTTTCTCTTACTCCATCTAAAGCGGCAACCAAACCCGGCGCACGAAACTTCATGGGTAATGGTTTCACAAACTCAAACTGAACTGAAGTCTGTACGCCATTTACTAATCTTTCATACCATAGATATCACCGATGGAAAAAGGAAGTTTTTAGATCTCTTCACAGTGCCTGATAGATAAATTCCCATTGCGTAGTGGGACTGATGTTTTCGCCGCCCTTCGGCCGAGTAACGGTTTGCGACAGTAACTATTTCATTGGAAAATGGCATCACTGGAGACTGTATGTTTTTCACCTGTGTACTTTCGGGAACAATTATGCCGGTTTGTATTTCGCGGTATTGTTGTCAGTTCATCCTATGCAGTTTCACCACCACCGGGTTCTATGTACTCCATTGTTTGTGGTCCAATTTCCGACATTAACACCAAAACTCAACTTGTTGAATAATCACAAGAAAGGCGAAGTTTCTTTCCGAAATCTTCACTTGGACAAAAGTTGAGTGATCCGAACAAATCTCGTCAGTCTGATTGTGTGAAGAAGATCCTCTTCTCTACAAACTCCAAAGACGATACGTTTTGAAGAGTGTTTGACTCGGGGAAAAAATCCTTGGAGTGTAAACTTGAGATAATTAATACCGAGCAGTAGGGCCAGTGACAGTAAACAGGAACAGGTAAATTCTCTTCGCGTAGAGACTGACTGCGGCTAATAAAGTAGTCGCGAAGCAATTCGGACAGATGGAGGGCATATTGCATTAGTTTAGCCACGTGATTAGCAAATTCCTATCGAGAAAGTTAAAAGCGTTTTCATGAGGCCAAATGACAGACGTGAACCGGTTCAGCATCTGTGCAAGGGGGTGTACTAGATAAATGGATACTAGCGTTGGCGGTTGAACGCTGCTTGCTGTATGCAAACTGGTCGGAGTTTCTGATTTTTATTGAGAATTTGAGATCGTTGGCTACAATGCGTAATGCTCATGTCCCATCATTAATAGGCTATTTTTAAGTCGGAGAGGTAACTTGTACAAGATTTTAAGATAATGAGAAAGAGGCGATCAAGTACAGCACCTATATTAAATTTAATGAACATCAACTCACATCTGAGTTAATACTGACAGGGATATGTGGTCGGTTGACTGTGATGTTCTTGCAGGGGAAATCGACGGTTCATATGTGGGAAATGAATGAGTTGTTAAGCAAATGTAGGTTGCATGTGGGATTCAGAGCCTTAGGAGAACGACCAGTGCAGTTTCATTCCTTTCCAGAGCTGACGATGCGACCTATTTCAAAGAAAGGTATTGAAGTAGAGTTAATCTATTTCTCCCTTGATTTGGCTGTCTAGAAATGTTATCGTTGTCTTGTCTGGAGATCGATAAGCTTTTCTGCCGTAATCATTTCAGTTTTTTTGAGTGCTACACGATTATGGTGAATCTGAATTCTCCTTTTGGGACAACGAAGCTCGTAGAAGAAGTTTAAGTAAAGCGATATTTTCATGCTGTTTCAAGATGTCGCAGTCTTAGTCAGAAATGTCAACTATCTCATTCAAATTCTCCACGTTGTTTCGGCAGGTAGCGGCTGGAAAAGGGTCAAGGGTAGCCAAATGAAGACCTGGCATGAGGGTATGAAACTCCTAACCAGGAGACTCGGCCACATAGGCCCCGTTAGACTCCCTGGCTGGAGACCCCGGGGTGATGGTCACCGATGGTTAGGTACACAGTAGTATGGCTGAATGTCGCAAACAGCGCTCGTGTATCCACTCATTATTCCCCCAACACCATTCTATATGAATTCTCCATCTTCCGCTTGAATTTGCTTTCAACATTCCAATCTTCATTCTGCTCTTTTATCCAAATGGAGCACCAAAAGACAGAAACCAAAACTGGTGCACGAAAGCGCATGGTTAATGGTTGTAAAAACTGAACTGAACTGAAGTTATTGAAATGGTACTAGTCCTTGTACATTTTTTAGAGCCGAGTGACTTGGTAAACGTTTTAACGAGGGCTTCCCATAAACCTTTGGAATAACGTTAACCGCACAATGTCCGTACTTTCCCAGTACTACCCGGATGAAAACAGAGTGCAGAAGAATCGTCTAAGAACTGATCTAAATAGGCATTTTTTCCGGTGGGAAAATTGACAGTAATATGAAGAGACATTAGGGTAAGAAAACATACGTTAGCTCTGTTGAAATTACCAGCGACGGTTAGAAGCGTTGTCTCCAAATTTTGAAATTAAATCATGTGATAACTTCAGGTACAGGGATACTTCTGAAGGATCACATTCGGGGGTAATATAAAGATGCGATATGACAATCTATGCGCGTTTCACTGAGAGGAGAGGCTTATATTGTGGTTTGAATAAGTTGCCGCTCTTTGCGTTGGGAGTGAATATACATCAAACTGAATGGCCCCAACTGTTTTGAGTGTAGATTATGACGCCTCTATCTTTTTGTTTATTGCAGGGCGGTCCACTCACGTGAAACACCAGAAATCCCTGGTGACTGAGTGGAGCCGGTATCTTCGAGAAAGTAAAACTCCACCATTGTAGAGTGAAACAGACCTCGGATAACGTGTATAAAGTGGAGTACACGTTCAGGGACACACCGATCCGGACAGTTACAACTTTTAAATCTTTTCTGGACAAATCCTTTCTTTCATATTGGCACTATGCTTGTACCGTTTACCAAAAGAATTCAGTAGAATCCGTTTATTTCTCACAGTTGCAATAAACGTGTAGTGCAGATTTTGCCAAGTTCCGCAGATACTTGAGTGCTTTTCGTGATGCGTGTGCTGTATTTCCCTATCGCGTTCATGACACTGATGCACAAAAAATCCAGGCTGAATAGTAGGAGAAAAATATTGAAACGACAGCAGTAATCCCAAACCAAGGTCAATTCTAGGGTCTTATCATGCGATATTTCTGGACATTGAATCGAACTAGAAAAAACTGCGTGGTGAGTAAGCGACGACCTCGCGCAAAGCTTTGAAGAATCGGTGTTCGGATCTGGCATCCATCGGAGCCCTTTAGGCTTGCAGACAGAAACGCCAANAAAGGTTTAGATTATTGATAGCTGGAGAATCTACGGGATACAGCACTAAATGGAACTCTGCGGTATGAATACATTTTATATGTTTGAGATACCAAAAAGAAGACGTTCAAGTTCAATATTTCGTGCAACGAACAAAAGTATGTTTTGTTATCCCAAAGCTGAAACCGATTATCTTCCTCTGCTCCAGTAACGTTCTTTCAATTCATGGGAAAGTGTCACTCTACTTTTATAGTTTGATATATGTATATATTTTTTGTCACAATAACCTTGTTTGCGACACCGGGAGACTTTTGGATAGACAGCTCTTTCAGAGCCAGTCCATTGAAGAATCAATGCTCTGACTCAATGTCTTTGTAAGTGGATTAGATGCTACTAACCGCAACAATCGTGACGTGATTGTCTTTATAGAATATTTCATAATAAATAGTACGTGAATGTCTGGAAAATTTTCCCTGGAAGCACACAACCGGTTTCGCGGTTCTTGCCGCTCGTCAGGCATGCGTATCCGTATATGAATGAACTGACAACATATATATATATATATATATATATATATTGATACACAAGAAGAAAAGAACCAATCTGAATTCTCTGGATTGCTTAATTCGATTTATGCACATTACCGGCACCTCACTTCCCTAACGGATATCCACGATGTACACTACACAGTACAGATACTGCTACATTTTGTAATGAAACTGCTTCAAGGCGAACAATGTATTTGCCATGTGATTTAAGTCAAGCTAACTTTCATACTAAATAATAATACCAATCCTTGGTAATGCCATTAGATTCTACATTCGTGTAGAACAACCTAACTTCAATCTATCTTAGTGTTATGAATCCACAATGCAGTGCCGGGATGAGGAGAGTTGTTTATTACGAGCAACGTTAAGGGTATCGATGAATTGTCGTACATACAACAAAATGTCGCATTTGAACAGGTCATCAAAGTTCACACAAGCTCGCAGGATAATTAATAGAACGGTCCGACAGTAAATGCGCATTTTCTATAGTTACAAAGGTAAATCCATTCACGAATTCCGTGGGAACCCACTAATCGCTTCTTTGTGCGTATAAACTACTCACAAGTGTGAGTAGCACCTAACAACACTAGGAGCGAATATGTGAATCTTCGTGTAAGTTGTTTGGTGCTCGTTAAATTCTGTTCGTAGATCGTGTGACTCCTTGTGTGGCAGTTGGAATAATCCTTTTAAGCCTGTGACAAGGTATTGTATGTGTGGGTATGGCTAGTGCGAACCATAAACAGTAGGATTGCGTGGTTCGTACACTCTGAACTTCCAATTTTTCGATCCATTAATACTTCAGCCTCAGCAAATCGTTACTTAGTCTTCTCTGTGGCAGTTTTTTCGTGCTTGCATGAAATGTTAACTAGGGTAAGTTGCGGTGAGCGATGGAATGCTGAGTTCTCTTTACGACATCGGATGTGGTTAGAGCATTCGGAGGAAAGAAGTCTTCCTGGCTTAGAGCAATGCGGAATAAATTAATCTACATTTAGTAGAAGGACTCCGCAGAACCTAGAAGCAGAGATAGAAACATCAGAGAGGAAGCTAAAGTCATTCATAGGAGTAAAAAACGGAAAGTTACACCAGTTTGCCGCACCATTTTACAGGAGTATAGGATTGGATGTAAGAGGTCAAGATAAAGGGTATAGACATGGTTGCCAGCAAATTTTGGAATACTCTTGGGGAGGTTAGCAGTTGATGTATGACGTTGATTCAGGTGACTAGATTCACTCCAAGTCCATAGGGCTATTTCTCTTCAGAGTTCAATATCCATTTTCTGTAAATGAGCTTCTCCATTGTTGTGAACTGGATTGTTTTCACTATGCCATTAATGTGTGTTGATAAAATATAAGAAAACCAATGTTCACTACTATTTGTTGGTGAATATATAGTCCAGAAGTAGTGATTAAGCTAAAGGAACCGAAGGTACAACAGTAGTGTTCAAATCACGGTTGATGATGAGCGAAAGGGAATAAATGTGATTGATCTGTGCTTAAATACAGGAACACTTAACAGAGGTGATCGAGGTATAAACTGAATAACTGGATTCATTTCAGTGGGTAAGGTCGTATCATCATCAGGTTGTATCATTCACGATTCTTTAGATTCACACTTAGTTGGGAAACAGTGATGCTATGAGAAGGCCCATAACATTAAACTTGTTTCAAGTTTGCCTAATGAGGACCGGTGGAACGCTGATTAAAGTCAACCATCACACTGATATTTGGTAACCGATAGCCCCACTGTGTTGCTCTTTAATAAGGTACCAGATATAAGCATCTCCAAATCACTTTTTCTGGTACAGTCAGTGCCTTGTTATATTATCTATCACAGCAATATTTCCACCATTAATAAAAATGCAGTCACCACACAATGCTTTACAAAACAAAAGGAAGCCGCTTCAAAGCTTTCAAGGAGGTAAAGGGAGTGTGCAGGGAATCGAGTGCACAACCTATCAGTCCGTGGGTTGCAGAAATTAACCACTTAATCGTGCCAGTTTCATTGTAGAACGAGGAGGAGGAAAGTGATATCCCGCGAATCAGCTAATAGATAATCAATGAACCTAAGCCGTGTGGAACTAAATCACATTGTCACCTTATCTGGCGAAATGCCGTATACAGCGCGCCTATGAAAATTGGTGAAGAGGGGGGGGGGGGTATCTGAATTTAACCTTCCACTGCACGACAAGGTTACAGACCAAAATAACTGGTGCTGTCTCTTTGATGTCACAACCGCCGTTGTCGGTGCAGTTCCTTATCACGCTCTACGCTTGGCTCGAGCATGCGAAGAGTGCAAGCAGCGTTGGCCGTTTTTCTCATTGAGGCGTCACAGTGGAAGTTGAAGAATTGCTTTGTGACGGGCACTGTGATGTATTATTTTCCTTCCCCTGATTCATACCCATCATTTCAAGCTGTACAACATTATTGCCGAGAGTGAATGTGTCGATAATGCCCAGTTTTGAAGCTTTCACTTTTACAAACCACGGGGTGAATATCAGTTACTTGATTATAATTTTGTAGCTACCCGATCGTTGTTAATTTTATTACCTCACATTGCAGGCCATCGGAAAGTGTGACTCTTCTTGAGAAGAATGAATCATGGAAACTTTACAATTTCGATAAATGTGTTCATATAAAGAAATTTTCTAAACCTCTCAGGGGATCACAATTAAACCGTCAGTTAAGTTGACATTACTGTTTCACAGACTTCGGAGTTTTGGTACAGGACCACTCATAGGTGATTAATGCTTCAGACTGATTGAATTGTTTGAATTTATCTATACCGTCGGCTGTTTATCATTTATTCTCATACCTCTTCAATGGTATGTAGTATTACTGTTTTTTATGCATTAAATTACTGGATTGAGTTAAATTCGTGTTAGTTATAAAATACATTATGTATACAAAAAATACTGAATCATGCAATTTGTATAGTTCAGCGACACGCGTATCCTACCGATTCGTCACTTCAAATCCCAGGGTTTAAGTTGTCAGTTATTATGAGTGAACAGTAGATCCTTATGATATTTTCTGTTCAGTACACAATGGTTTGTATAAATGAAATCATAGGTACCTTGTATAATAAAGCTTAGCGAAAATCGCGAAGTGATGCAATGAACGTTTGATTGGTAGGAAAATTTCTAGCCCAGACGAAAGTAAACGTCAATATGCTTCGGTTTGGACACTTATTTTCAAATCGATCTGGTAAAATTATCTGTTAAATGGCTTGGCCTGAGTAGTCTCTATCTTGAATAAGCTTGAAACAGTTAATCTTGTGACATTTCGTTTACGTGTATATTTCGCCACCAAAGTTTACAGCGGTTATGGTTTTCCATTTGGTAGATTTAGGTACCATTATTGGCAGCGAGATCTCGAGGGAGAGAAAAAGCTTTGATTTTCTTCGCCGTTCGCAATTCTGTATGCTAAATACAAAATGCAACGTACCTGGTCCCCACCATTTCGGAAGCAAACGAACTACCTGTTATTTTTGCGTCCCAAAATATCCCGATTGTTGAAACCTCTACTGCATTCCAAAGTGGGAGTAAAAAGTTGCTGGGAAAGCAGTTCCAACGAGTAAACCTGGCTCGCTGTTTGCACAACTTTTTGTCTGGAATGTCATGCCTGTTGTTTTGCGTGTGTAGCCATTCTTATAGCTTTTCCCGGTCTTAGTCGCGTCGAAAACTACTAAAATTTTGCTTTCTTTTCGCTAATCTTCAGATGCTGAAAGAAAATTCCACTGCTGGTGTTTGCAGTTTGTTATTACTTCTAAAAGAAAACGTTTGTTTAAAAAAGCTGAATCAGTTATTCAGAAACAGCCCGAGGTAGTTAGACACTTATTGAAAGGTTTGAAAGAGATTTTAGTGTAAATCCAACCAATCGCATGTAAAATTATATGTGATGACCAGTTTTATATACATGTATGCTATAATTAGCGGTATGGGATTGACTTGAGACGATTTCCGAGGAATCAAACGACCGGTTTTACAATGATTGCCACTCATAAGCTAAGCTTGTCTAATAATATATCATCCGGTCATTTATATGCCTAAAGCGAGGTTAAAGATTTTCATCGCAAACCTCTGAGGTGCGGAGGATTTGATTTCACTGCTGGACGATTATGCACAGTATGCCCGCAAAGACTATCTATCCATCTATCTATCTATCTATCTATCTATCTATCTATCTATCTATCTATCTATCTATCTATCTATCTATCTA
>UZAN01039536.1:36704-62235 GCA_900618425.1 Echinostoma caproni
GGTGCGGTCGGGGAGAAAATCACGCATTGACGGTTCGTGCGACACACAAGGTTTGAAAGCGTGTCATGTTCTCTCGCAGCTTTACTTCACCAACTGGATCACACATGACGTGATCGACTTTAGTCAGAGTCAGTAAAGAACTGTTGCTGAGTTCTTTGGTCACACCTTATTAGTCATATGTGATTTGCCTTGTCATGTGACTTATTGCCCTGTGCATGTGCGTAGAATACTATCAATGATAGAGGAAACTAAATTTGGATCGATTCAATGATACAATTTTATCAAGTGGTCGACAATTTAATTTCATGCGATCCCGTTTCCATTCATTTTGGTCGTTAGTGCGTTTAGACGACTGATACATCGCAAACCAACACAAGTAGCAACAGAGTTAGGTTTAAGTTGGTAGACAGGCCTGGACAAGGCCTATTGTAACCGTACATGATTGAACTCTGTCCTGGACTCTCAAGGATCGTCTCCAGGTAGCGATCCTCGTTTAGAAAGAAACTCCATAGATAGTGAAATAGAACACAGCTGGAAGCATGCAGGAATGTTTATTGTGTGAAAATCAGCGTTATGTATATGAAATAGAGGACAAGGTTTGGTATATGTCAAACGGTTGGTTAACTAGATTGGTGTCAACAGTCTTGATTGGTTGGCGGTTCGAGCCAATCAAGCGAGTTTGCCTATCGTTGTTCTGATTGGTTATCTCCGAACGGGGAAGTTCTCAGGGAGCTTCCTGACTCTGATAAGATCAACGGAGGCAAATTATAGCTATTGTGTCTTTGGATTACGTGGTATTGGAAAACAGCCAAATAATTATTGCGGTATTGAAGCTAATTTAACCGTCGTACTCAAGGTTTTACTGACTATCTCAGTGACGGTTTCCCTTTTGTAAGGCAACCCTATGAATAACGCTTTTCAACTCCTGGAAGCTCTGATTGATATGTTAAAACTCGCCCAAAAATGAAGAGTTGCATATAAGAAAGTTGAAGAGAATACGTTACATGTCAATCATGAAGTAAAATTATCCCAAAATCAATTAAACATTAGCTTTACCGTAGTGATTCTTAACTTATGGAAACTAGGTTACACGTGATAATGTTTTAGCCCAGAACCAGGTCTCGGACATAGTTTATAGAGCAACAGAGGGCCACAAGGTCGTATTTTAACCACTGAAATAGCTAGGCAAACAAGAAATGCACACGTAATAAGACAAAAAAGAATTTTGTAACCTATGTACAGCCCCGTAATCAGCATTATTAGTTGCAATTACAAGCTTCTTATACTCACGTCGTTTGGGTATAATGACAATAAATCGTCGGGATAAAATTTCTTTCCTGGCAATAAGACGTTTCAGATTCGCGTGACAAACAGACTTTTGCAAATACTGCCCAAAGAGAGCAACTGTGGATTTTCTCTCCTCTGTTGGTGCATTATCATGTGTTAGATCATAGGATCTGAAAAAGTACGCCGTTTACTGTAATTCTTCTTCACAGACAAGGAGAAGGGACATAGTTGAAGTAACGGCCATTGAGAGTTTCGAATAGCCCAACCACAATAAAAGTTCGATGTTGAAGGTCATTAGCAGAATGTGACCGAAATAGTCTTCACCACTATTGAATAGTCAAAAGCATCTCAACAACACGTGATGACAATGTCACGCGTAGCCCAGAAGACTATTACTTGTGAGAATCGGCCACATGGAAGCTCACGTGATTCCTTCTAGGTGAGGCAATATAACACCTTAGGTTCCTTTTTGGTTATTCCGAAAAAGTGAGTATTCATGCCCAATTTATTGTGATCAGAGGAGGCCCTGGATTCATAACTTTTCCGGTTGAGAATCTTTGTTCTAAGATAACCCAAGAAACAAAATATAATAATGAATGTAAAAGATGGATTAAGTACGTTTTTTGTCTGGTGAGACGGATGGAAACCTTTATTTTCTTTTGAGATTGTCAATAAAATGCAATTTCGCTTTAAAATGTATAAATCAAAGATAAACCACATAAAGGAGTTTGAAGGTGTCAAACGCAGATCATTGTTTTCGGTACTTCGCTTCAGTTAAACATTTAAACAAACTGTCAGGCAGTGATAACTGTAGTGTAAGCGTTAGAACAGCTATTGTTATGGGTGATGTTGGGGGCTGTTCCCCGTTAGTTCAGACAAGGATGAGTCAAGCTGAAGTGTTTTTATTATGGTTGAACTCAACTTAGACCCAGACGGGAGCATGTCATTAAAACCTTTATCTAACTGTTTTCATTCGTACTGTTGGTAAACGCCTTGGGGAACAGAACGAAATATGGCTTCATGTTTAAAACATTACAGTTTTTGAAAAAAACCTATCACAATTTCGTTTGATTTACCTGGTTTCTATTCATCAAAATGTCGCTTTGAGATCCTGAACGGGTCAAATAGTTTTCCCTTATCGGGAAAATTTTCTGTAGTCTGTTTAAAGGTTTTTGCAAATTTACGAAAGCAGTGTTTGAGAATATTGTATGAGAGCAATGGAGGAATAAGGTGAATTCATCTTGTATGGAGCAAAGGAAACATGAACTGAAAAGCTAGGAAGCACTGTACAGCTGTTCCGATCTGATTAGTTCTCATCAGCAGTGCGAATCGATCGACCCAACAGAGGATAGAACCCGGGACATCACGCGCAGAACGTCAGCATACTACCCTGGGCAGCTGATCAGACTTTTTTCATTTTTCATTTACACACTTGGCACAACTCATCTTTGCGAACTTCTTGCGGGTATGGTGACCCTCTCATCTCAGCGAAAACCTCCGGGTTGATGACTCGGTTGAAAATTTTCACAACTTCACTATATAGTGTAACTGGAAAACAAAAAGCGGTTTGATCAGCTTCTCAATAGCCGAGTGGGTAGGATGCTTGCGTTCTGCCTGTGACGTCCGCAGTTTTATCCCAGAGTTTGCAAATATCTGTGTTTCACAGAGAATGCTTGGCTCAAGCGAACACATTTTTGTATAAGCTGAAATACGTTTATGACAACACTACTAGTACACTTGTGCCATATTAATGAGAAAATGTCAGTGAATAGGAAAAGCTGCACATATGACCAGACAAAGCAGAAAGTGTTTCTTTTACAACCTTTCATACTAGAGTCAGAATGGATTTATTTAATTGTGGCGCTGTAGTGGCCCGGTGGAAACGGCAAATAATCACTCTGGAGGACGTGTGTTCGAATCTCATCCCCAGTACCTAACGCTTCCCATTGTGTGTCGCGCTGCAGCTCTTTGAGAATTGTATCATCATGTATTGAATGAAAGGGAGTAAAAATGCTAAAATAACAACACGTGACAAAACACGTCCGATAATAAACCGTTACATTCTCGAAGATGTACATCTCAAGGGTTAGAAAATGTTCCACGTTGCGCTTCTCTCCCAAAAAGAAGAAAATATCTTTGCTCCATGCTGTCTGAGTGAATCAGAGGGAAAGTTTGTGTTTATTCTCTAGATGCGCGTGTTATAAATTTGTTTATACCATCAATTGAACATTAAATGACTGTCCATGGGCAAGAAAGCCATGTGGTTTAACCATTTTGGTGTGTCTGTTTCATGTGAATTTGAATTAGTCGGATTGATTCTAGATGTGAACGTCATAGAAAATATGATGGATTCAATTATCCATAATGTGTAGTCAACTTGTTTCTCTGTAGTTTCTATTTGATGATAAGTAAAAACTGTCATTCAGTAAGCCAATCGTGATTGTGCTGTTGCTAGGGTCTCCTCCATGTATTCGTTTGAAATCAGCGAACAATTTTGAAGACCAAGTAAAACGACGTCCTTGCTGAGTAAGCTCGAGTCTAAATAAGCATCCACCCCTTTTCGCCTCAGATGTCGGCTTCTCCGCTTGATTCGCATAACAGTGGGGGCACCAATATATATTTGTACTACAAAACATTTATCATATATACGCCAACGGCATAAACACTGACTGCCTCACAGTTTATAGCGGTAAACAGTATTTAAACAAACCAACTAAGTTTTGCAATTTGAAGACTTCTAAAGTTGGGTTACGGATTGTTGCCTGTAATAGCATGACTCTTGAAGTACTGCCGGGGCTCAACTGGGTGATGCAGAAGCATTTGCCAAGTACAAACGTGGGTCTCGCACTAAGTTGTCCAATTCGTTTTTAAAGAATTAAAGAAAATTGATCTCATTACCAGTATGTAGTTGTTTCTTCTACGCCCGAAGGAGCATAATATCGTCACATGTTACCAAGGTTTCAATCGGGGGAAGAAAAACAACGAGCAAACAGAGATATTCACGTGGTCGGGAGGAAAAAACAGAACGACATTTTGGACACAATGTACAAGCTGTCGATGGGATAGGATCACCTACTGTGCGAAAAATTGTCAGCTTTAGTTAAATCCTCCAAACGTTCAAATCGTTGCGCACAGTTCTTTATCATTTACTGAAGACAATACAACACCGTGGAGATCTTGTTCTTTTAAAATTTTAAACTTCCATCAAACAGAAATATAAAGTTGTGCAGCTCTTAGGGCTGTAATCATTTTCTAAGCTATTTTTAAGTGGTATAATTCCATTATCGTGTTTGTCCGCAGGCTAAATGAAATAAGCAGTGCGTTATTGCAAATCTTGTCGACATTCTTCAGTAAATATAATTGTTTGCAACTTTTCAGCACACAGATATTTCGAATGTGCTAGAATTTGTTACATTCCAAACGTTTTACAACTTGTTGTTAGTATATCGCTATTTTTGGTAGAAACAGAGATGTGGGAATGCTGTTTTGTTATTAAACAAGTATGAAATTACAAGAATGTCAATGAAGCAGAATCCATAAAATTTCGCTGGTTCTTTGACCGTTTCTCATGCAAATTTATTAACGAACTCGAAAGTAAACAAGTCTCAGCAGATGACTTGTTGGTGAGAAATTAGGATTGTTAGCAGTTCACGTTTGTCTGCGTGTGTGAGTGTGTGAAAATAATAACAGCCATATTTCAATGATTGTATTTGAGGGAGTACTAGCCCGGTCATTCAGACAAACAACCAACTGCAAGTTACTACAAGCATTACCCTGTTAAGGCTGTAAATTCAAACTTGGGAAAATGGAGTCTCCATTTGAACCAAAAATAATGAAATGAACATTTCTAGGTGATGGGAGAAGAAAACGGTAGATTTAATCATGGACGTTTGTTGTATTACTGAAGGAAAACGGATTATGATGAAGTAATTTAAAGATCCATGGTTGAGCATTCACAATTATCGTAAGTCAATATAGCGCATTTTAATATAACATGTTGGGCCGACTTCATGCGAGCGCGTTATCTCGGCTTGTATTTCGATTGTCGGTATACACTTTCTGACGCAACTCATCTTCAACCTACTGATCTTTCAGAATCTCGTCAATATATATCTATAAATTTTCGTAAAAGAGGTCCATAGCACCTTGAATACTGCCAGCTCTTACCGATTAGAGTCAATCTTTGAGGGAACTATTGAAATAACTTGATATTCAAAATAGTAACTACGGTAGTGGTAGTTCAGCTTTTAATTTCGGTCGCCTGTCATATTATTTTTCTCCAGTTGAAAACTGTGCACACGTCATTAAGTTATTTGAAAAGTATGGTGAATGATCAAGTTGTCTCACTGGATTATTATGTCCAACCTACAAATCGTTGCGGGCTAAATGCTGTCAACAATAAGCATTTATTTAGTAAATCGTGTAGTAGTATTGTAGTATGTTCTGTTCTGAGGTGCTCTCATCAAACCACAATCCCGGACGCTCTATTACATAATCATTGTATAAAGCATCATGTCTGCAAGTATTTTGTTTCTGGAATCTTGCTAGATACCTACTACATGGTAATACACACAATGTGTACGACAGTCATTTTGTACGTTGTTGTGCGAATAAAGGTCTTTTGCGAAGCAGCACGCCTACCTCTTCTCTCTCGATGACCTTTGTTGATTTGGAAGACATTTCCAGTGTAATTGGTGTGCGGATGATACGTCCCTGTTTTTTCACTTCATAAAATTCTCTCTAATGGAATCATTGTGGACACAGATCTTCGCAAACCAAGCAATATGCCCAACGGATATTCCGTTAGATATAGCGCGGTCAGTCAACAGGTTCCTCGTGAGTAATTTAGTAAAACCCTGCTATCATCACACTTCTTTTCAGTGTTTGGCATCCTTCATTCTGTCCGGTTCCCTTCTCCAGAACATTCATTACAAATTCATCGTTCACGCCTTTGTGTCCCAGTGGGAAATCCAACGGAAAACGCCGGGTTAGTAAAAAACCCCTTTTTATACACTATCTGCAGTCTTCACCATCAACAAATGGCAGTATCAGTTTTTCATATCCTACTTGGACCAGATCATTTGATTATTTACAGATACCAGTTACCATTTTTATGGCTGTGGTTGTTGGTACACTATTCAAATCCATATTCGGACACAAAGAGTAGGCACTAATAACGACTCCCAACGAGGACTACTCAGATATGCAGTGCTTTCTCGGCTATCACGAACTTTTCTGTCAGAAACTAACGGCTTTTAAACGGTGGTTATTTAACGAACTCCCAAAGAGTGCAAGTAAGCTCAAGACGAAAACAAAGTTTCGTGCTGGCACACAATCTAATGGACTAACGCGAATGTAACATCTTGATATTGTTTACTTTTTAGCAGGAAGATTGGTTCAATCTGCACTCTCTTCCCAGTTAAATTGAATAGGTATCGCCAATGAATTTCCGCGCCAAATAAACGTGGATAACAAACAATAAATTCGGGCTGGGTATATCACTGATCTTCCATGGATAGAAGAAGCATATTAGGACACAATCAACATAAAAGTTGTTTATGCTCGTGCTTTGCAAAGGATTCCGATATCGAAGGGTGCTTCTTCTCAGATTTATGATTACCAATCCAAATTTTCCATATTGTGCGGTGTACAGGAAACGGTAATAATCCCACCAAATGCTTGCTTAGCTATAGAAACCGCCATCGTTTACAGAGTTCAACTCGTGAACCAAGTTTTTATTGAAAGATATTCTTGGGAAACTCACTGCAGAGGCGACTGAAAAATAACCTGTTCACATATTTTAACCTATGTTTTAACTTGTTTACTTATGCAAATTCGAGTAATTATTTGATTCTAACTCCATTACTTTTGGCTTGGCGGTGGTCGAGCGGTTCACTATGCTTATCCAAAGGTATTTTATTTCGACAGAGCATTTCAAATTTTATACCCTTTATTCAAGCGCCTCTCATTCAAGAGAATTGATTGTATATTGAATTTTGTTTTGGAAACAACAACAAAGCGTGAACTGAAAGGCTAGCAACCATTTTATAGGTGTTTCTACCTGGTTAGGTCCCAACCCATTGCAAGAAAAATGATCGAGCGGAAACAGTTAGGAACCAAAGGAGTAAAGGTTTATACATTCATATCTCAATTTTCAAGGATTTCCCAAAAAACATGTTTGCAGATAACTGCTGAAAATCATTCTTCCGTTGCCCAAATCTTATTTGAACATAGATTGCCATCAGAAACTGGGTTTGCATTGGTGTTGATGTCCACTGAGATTGGTCGCAAAGATGAGCATGTGAGTGCTACGAGATGAAATAGGTAACACTCGCAGAAATGTCCTCGTGGAGTGGAAAACATTGATGAAAATTGTTCCGTATCTAAGATGTGTGATGGCGGATTTGATGATGACCTTTGATCTCTGAGGACCGAGCAGGTAAAAATGTCTAATAGTAAAAGCGTTTCAGTCGGGATAAACAAAAGTGAGGATCGGTTAGTTTGAAGTGCGAACTCATTACATTCCGCTGTCAACAGCTAGGTATAATTTGTGAGTTGTTTGGGAGCGCGGTACAGCTGAGTTGAAGTAAAATACTACTAGTATATACAAGTAAACTGCCAATTTTTGTAATAATCACAATAAAAACAGCCAATCATTTATGATCGCGTGTACTACACACTAACAAATCTACTCGATTTGGACTAAAATGGTATTCCGACATGAATGAACTCATGCAAAGGGAAAACCTTTAGCGCGTACCGCTTTTGTGGCGACAATGGTTTTTACTGCAGGAAGAGACGGAATGACTGCGTGTCTGGTTCATTCATTATCATTTCAAAGGTATCACTAGATAACAGGTAAACCAAATTGGAAATAAAGAATAAGCACGGCATTTAACTTAGTTAATTGTCAGGATGAGCAAATTACTCACACTACTCACAAGTAACTGTGAGTTGATTGCGTTTAATCCAACTTGGTATGTTTGTGGTAGGATCATCTGACCCTGCCTGGAAGTCCTGATTTGGCGAGAAGCCTCCGAATGGAGTTAATATATAGTGAACGTTGTCTCCTCTCGTTTTCGAGCCAAAGGCACTGGCTGTCTATCATTGAGGGCGACATATGAACACACGCGTATTGGAAATTCCGCTTAGTCGAGGAGTAAGCTGATTGGTACAGCGGAAACACATGCGTTTTTCATGCAATGGGTTCGGAGATCAAATATCTGGTTAAACCGTAGATGAATACAGCAGAAACGCTTTAAGGAAAACGAGGCTCGAGTTTGTGCTTCCTGACAGTATGGTTGATTGGACGAACTGAAGGCTGTACGTAAAGATGAATTTTCAGGAATGATCAGTCGATATCAAAATGGGGTCGTTTGAGAAGTATTCTTTGGCATAGACAGACAAAATTTCAGAATTCTAAGGAAGTAGTGCTCTGGCAATTTCTGGATCCCCATCGTTCCACCGGCAACACCTCTTGCTGCAATACCACAATTTTACGAATTTTTATTCGTGCTATGACATGAAATATAAGAACTGTCCTTGGACTGAATGAAATAATGTTTGTACTAAACACTCATGAATCTTTACTTCATTTGACAGCCTGCAGGGTGAAATTTCCTGTGCATTTAGTGTCTCTGTTCAAGTAAGCTTAGTATCAATTCTATCGGATCTCAAAATTTGTTCTTATTAACCTAGCTATTTGTTGTAGAGTAATCAACACGAGAAGTACGATTAAGTTCTCTAATATTAGTCAGCTTTTAAATAACGCATAACTAGAAAATATTAGTCACTGAGATAGCCAAAATGAGACGCTGAAGTTTACGGGGTGACGCCAAATTTGATGTGATCCAGACGCGCTTGCACTGTGACCGGTAACAGCCTTGCCCAAGTTGCCCAGCATAATTGTACTATTAAAAGTGAGACATTTTTAGGATGAATCTCGCAAGTCGAAACTGCCAACTTAGTCAGAGGTGCATGCACATGGCGAGAAAGATTCTTTTAGTGCATCGCGCTTGACGTGTATGACGCATCCAATCCAATCTGACAAATTTTACCGGCACTATGGTTTTCCGTGATTGGTTAAAGCAATGTGCGGCCGTGCGCTTTCTCTGTCCTTCTCTCTATCATTTTACTCCTGCACGCATGGGGCACGTGATCCCTTTGACCTTGTACCAGCTGTCAGATGGTGTAAACTAGGCGTAAAATTCCCAAATTGACAGGTTCACTTGTATACGCTATCGGATCAGTGCGAGGCTTGGTAGCACCAGAAGAGCAGCGTTGCCCGGGGAGGACCAAGTGTTTATATTACTTCGGTGTTGGGAATATCGATGGAATTCGATCTACGTTTGATGCGCTTAGGCTATTTTCAGCCATGGGGCTTTTTCCTCCGTGGTGGAGGTGGCAGACCACTTGTGGTGAGCAAGGTGAGTTGGGGGAATTCCAAGCCTCTTGTGGAGTCAATATGTAAAATGAGGTCCTCCAAAGCCATTCCCAATTCATTTCTGGCACATTTTCACCCAGTTAATATTTGTTTGATTACTTTAAAAAATGCTACTTTAACTTTTGCGGATCCATGCATTATTTTTTGTTCAAAATTAATATCCAATCCAAGTGGTACCAACGTGCAAACCAATTTCCATACATTATTTAACTAAGCTCCATCAACTTCTACATGAAAATTCCAGAAGAACTGTACTCGAGATGTCATTCTCCGAAATTGTCTGATGCTTCTGGCAGTATTCAAATGAACTCAAAAAAGTAATTTTCACTTTTTAGTTTTTCTGGCTAATTCCAGAAGTCTGTCGTTGTAAAATGATTTCCCGTGCCAAACTAGCTTGGGTTGAGAAGATTAAACGAAATGTTAACATCTCGCGACATATGTCTTCTTTCGATCTTGATACGATGGATAAAGGGGACCCAGTGTTTCAAATAGCTTGGGTAGGTCGTAGATTATTTCTTCAAAATGGATCCGCCAATAATACGGCTAAAGTTCATATTTAGCAATCTGTCATTTTATAAAACACTCGTCCCTTTGAACTAATAGCTTTGATTCAGTTTATACAAAAGACTTGTTGAAGCAAGCAAATTATTTTTTTTAGGTCCGATGCAATCAGTGCTTTTGCTCTTTGAATAGGATCTCTTCGTCAAAGACTAACTTACCACCCTTATAAGGAAGTTACGATAATGAGAAAGGAGTACTAATCGATGTTTGCGTTCAAAACCACAACCCCAACTTTAGTTTTGGACTTTTCCTTTAATGCGAAGAACTAGTCATTCACCACTTCGTCTAAGCACATTCTTTTGTTGCTTCTCATTAGACCTGCATGAATGAAACCTGTATTATCATCAATTATGTGTGAATTACCCGCCACCTGAGTCATCCGTCATTGCCATCCATATTGATTAAAAGTTCTTCTCAAAAAGTCAGGAAATTTTGTTTTTTCTAACGTGAATTAAAAGCTACAAAAATATAATTTACTGGTGATTGTTTGCAACATTCCTATTAGTCAGGTGGTGTGGTGAGCAAAAGTGAAAATAGTTTCAGGATCTACATGTACAAAAGAAATACTAAACTGCTATTCATTGCAATTCCATGTGAAGCAATATAGAATTTCTTGTTTTACTAGCAATTCAAGGACGGAATCCTATAAAGCTGAGTAAAATTTAAAAGTACGTTGGAACAAGTCCTGGAGACTGTTTTCAGGACTAACGAGGCTGTTTGTGGCAGCATGCTCGCAAAGATGGTTGTGCACCAGGCTTTGTACAGACAAGAGAAAACTGGGTGACTATCTACGAAGAGGTTCAGGGAGTGGCAAACTTGTGTTTTATCAGTGAGGTCGTCGGTTGGTTTCCTATCAGGTCATCGGATTACTACCGAAACCACCGCCACAATCACTGAAGATTAAGGATAAGCGGCTATCCAGTCGTCTCTTTGAAAGCCACATCCATCCTAGTGGAGCCATACGCGGGTTGGTGCTTCAAGTTTCCGAGTTTAGGTTGCTGGTTATCACGAACAAACCGTACGTTCTCGTAAATAAAGGGTTTACCTGCTCTGCTGTTTACCACTCAAGAGTTTACCAAAAATCACAAACGATATTCATTGAGGTCAATATATCTGTACAGTGGATATTAGCTTTCACTTCCGAGCGTTTTTTCGCTCGATTTTGACGAAACTCCTTAAAATACAATGTTCTCACCGGTAAACTGGAGAAGGCGGTGTGTGGTTCACCAAGGTTTGTGGCCGATATTTTCTGATGTTCTTATTTCAGTCTATATTACATTAGTTCCGGTAATAAATGCGCCCTATGTCTTCTGTGAGGAAATATTATTTCATTATGAACAAAGGGGTAGTGGCATTTCGGTTTCTTCATTTTAAATCGCATTTATATAAAAATAACTGGTACTTATCCTAGTGTCAATGGGTATGTGATACAAAGAGCGGCAATGAGCTCTTCGTTTTATAAAACGTATATAAACAGTTTTGTACCGGCGCTGGTCGATCAAATGCATCTTGTCTTAAAAAAACGAGGAGTTTGAGTTATCACCTCTATTACCTTATCTATCCTCCCCAAAAAGCTCACAATAGTCTTCTGACGAATAGGTAATTTCAATCAATAATATATACACGTAGTGCGTTCGATCTGAAATCAACGCGTAGAATCCCTGACGGTGTTTTCGTTGCACAAATGCAGTCATTATTGATAGAGACCTCTTTAGAAAAAATAGGACAGGTGTCAACATTTGGAAAGTACATTCCCTGAAAAAGAAACAACGAATCGCATCGCATTAGGTAATCTTCTGCTTATGTCTGCTTTGTCTGTCATGACAACACGTCATGTGGATTGGTAACGCTAGTTAAATTGTTCCATTTAAATCATCGATTACATTGTTTTTTGGTAATCCTATAAAAAGCAAGTATACATCTCGAGTTCTTCTGCGGCGTGCTTTTATTCTGATGGGGATAAAGCTGCCATATCCATTCGTTTCTCTGGTGAATGATTCGCAAAATATGTGGAGTCATTATACGTGTACCGTACGCATTGCAATGCTAGAAAACATCTACTGTATGAATTCGGCTGTACCAAGCCTGGTACTTGTTTTCTGTAGACACCGGGTCCAGGTGAAGTGTGTAAAAACCTTCATTGACCCAATTTGTTCAACTGTCAAAGTCAGCGCAAAATCCAAGTGTATACAAAATGAAACACAGACTGTTGGAGAGATTATATGTTATGAGAAATTCGCCTCACATGCGTTATGTTTTTGAAGTAATTTATTACAATCGATTCTCATTAACCGTAATGGAGTTGTCTTTGGGATATTTGCCATATCCTTTTGGAATCCATCCCTTATATTTAGCCAAGGTTTTGCACCTCATTTTTCAATCATCTGCTCAGCAGATGGGACACTAAAGAATACAAATTAAGAGCTGTGATGTTTACAGAAAAAGTGGAAAATGACAATCTACTTATGATTGAATTTCATCTTTACTGTCTACACGCTGTGTATGGTTATGTTTTACATGTTATAATTTATGTTTCGAAATCTCACCAAAAACATTAATGGTTTTGAGAAAGTCATCAATTCGGCTGTGTCAATGCATTTACGTTTAGTAATCCGTATGCACGATTCATTATAAGTGACTGAGGAATCAGAGTAAGCATTACACGTGCATTAGGATGGCCTTACTGGGAATATATGCAAGCCAATAAGAGCTGGTCGATAAAATCCCGGTCTTTGTACGAGAAACAGAGTTCGTGAGTCTGAAACGTCTATGCAATTATTTTATATGGCGATCACAAGTCAACTAAACTAGCCAGGAATATAAAGCCATTGCAGCAGGAAAAAGCAGTCCTCAGTAATTGTAGATATTTATTTAGTTCACTACTTTATTGCTATCAGAATGATTTTCATCATTAGGTTGACGACATTCTAAAAGTTATCGTACGCTGGACCTTAGTGACAGATGACAATTATATTTTGTAATATCAATATGGTGAACGCATCGAATCACCATTCGGTTGTACCTGGGATTAATTGATGTGTATTTGGTGTTCGCTTGCCACAGTTTTATAGTGTCTTCAAGACCGCTCTGTGGAGGGAACAAGATTGTCTCCATATGGTGACTGTAATAGTGATAAGCAAAGTTGTAACGTCAGTTTGTTCGTGAACATATTAGTGATATCACAGTCGTGTAAACTGAGACCGTTTTTGAGGTAGTAGAATGTCAGAGTTAACATTTTGTTTCATAAGTACACTTTGAATGCTGTAATTATTCTTTTACACTAGCCCAAAATTCTTTTTGGTCGAACGTATTATTCTTTGAACACAGAATTTTAACCTGGAGCCTCAAATCCGAATAACTTTCATCCAATCCAGATCATTTGTCTTCAATCTTTAATTTATTACCTGTTCCCTTAAAATTCCGATTTCGAAAAAAATCATAGTGCAGTGCACTTGTCAGCTTGAGCTTATTAAATGAGAGTTCAGACGGAACCGTGTGGCCTCTTTTGTTTTCCTTTAAAAGCCCAAAGGGTGGTGCTGGTATGCGTGGCTTAGTCGTGATATTATGAGGGGGGGGGGCAGTTTTGTTGCGCGAAGGGAATTTACCATCCGCTCAATCCAGTACTCTTCGTCCCACTTGATGTCTGTTTTGACTTTTCCACGGTGACGTACATTTCTGACATATTCAATAACTAAATGAAACTAGATATTATTCAATTGTCAGTGTTTATATCACCCGACAGAAGTGCACCTATGTTTATATCTTGTCCATCTCACAAGGTTATTTGCTGGGTTACTTGTACTAGCGATGTCCAGGTGCTGCTACAAAATGAAATAATATCCAACACACTCGTAGAAATAAATTATCAGTTGTTTCTGTGCTTTCACGTGTAGTGGCCAAAACCCCTGTGTTCGACGGATATTTTTACACGGTTGAAATAAATGTCGTCACTTGCAGATTGTAACGTTCACAATAATCCTGGAGTTGGTTCCTTACTCGTTCTGGAACTACAATAAAATGAAGCGTCATATTTAAACGAATGAATGTTTAGAATATCAAAATGTTCTGCTGTTTATTCAAGTATTCACTATTCCGGCCACGTGACCACTTTGTTAGTTTTGGATAAACGTTTAAGCATTGCTGATTAGGTTTTCCTATGGATGCTGTCATCTGCATGTTCCGTTGAACTAGATACAGAAGGCACCTGCAGGTTAATATGTATTTACTCGTGCCATGGTTTGTTACAGTTAATTATTCACTACAATCCTCAACCGAAAAAATATTGTTCCACCCAATAGGTGCATTTCTTTGGGAATTAAAACAAACTACCGAGTTTTTGGTTTTGGTTTGTCCTGAAAAAAGACCGCTAAATGCAATGTGGTATCTGATTGTAAACTTGCAAAGTGCATCGAAAACCAAATGGTCAGCTGAACGCTCAGTTTGATGTCAAGTACGATGCGGATAAATCGACAGCAAATTGATTTTATACGACCCGTGCTAGTATTCCAGTGATGCGTTTCATTCGCGTAAACATGGCTAAATATTTGCGTCATGGGTCTGACCTTGTTCGGCAAACAAAACGTAGTTAGTTTTCAATATAGATTCTTATATCTCTGCAAGTCAAACGTATACTATTGTGGTCATTTAAATATTTTCCTCTCAAGACTCCATTTGGGGCAATCTTGGTAATGCTATTTTCTTTAATTTGTCGTTTTGGAAAATCTGCAAATAAGAAAACGGATAACAGTTAGTTTTGATAAACGAGGAGTAATAAAAGATACGAAAGTACAATTTTCGCTCCCTTTTATTCGACATAGAATCTCTGAACAATCTCTATGTAGGAAGAAATTCAGTCCTATCAGAGAGCTGAAGTTTAAATGAAAAAATTGAACAATGGTGACAGCCGTCACTTACGCAAAATATTAGGTCTTAGGCTGACGATCTACACTATTCGACTACCTCTTCCGTATACAACTCATGAAGCAGAAAAAGTACCCAGCGAAACGGAGTTTTCCCGATAAAAATCGCTTTTATTTGCATGGCTAACCTCATTTGTTCAGCGATCAGGAATTTTGAGATTGTATGCGAATGATATTTTTAACACATCGGTAGCAAATGATTTTGTGTTATTTTCTTTCCAATATCTGTTAACTTCACCAGGATCTCGAACTGTGTAGCCTTAACGTTTGATAACATCAAATGGTGTTTAATGTGCGCTGTAGACGTGATTGGTGGTTCGGTTCTGCGCTTTCAGCTTGTGGATCATTTCAGTATGGCTTCTAAAGGCTCTCAGTATGCAAGACTTATTTAATTCATACCCGAATCTTTTGATATTTCAAGTTCAGCTTTGCCCTACACGACCTTTACAACTGTTGTCTGTTTACTCCATAGTTCACCAAATATGTTGTGGCAATCCTTATTCACGAAAGCCGTTGCAGTTGGTCTGGCCAAATTATGTTGTGTAGTGCAAGATCTTGCAACAAAGGGTCTTTTTCTTTTTGCGCCAATTGCAATCAGCAGTAGATCACGTCATCGATTGGTGCGAAAGACGCGCAGCAGGCAAAATTGGTGCTTGCTGGTCACATTCATGTTCTCTGTCTCAATGAGTTCGTGTTGATAATGAGCATGAAATGGACGACGCTGTTTATGTAACTAGAGACGGTAATACACGGGGCAGTCATGCTGTGGTGCACGCAAACAAAACAGAAAACAATAAAGGATTACGCTTCTCTGTGTCCATTTGTGACGCTGAAAGATTGGAAAACGTGTTCGGTAACCACAAAGGAATCAACCATTTTGTCCATCAATCAAGCATTGGTAAACCTCTTTTCATAGTTCAGCGTCACTCTGGCCAATTTGTGCAGTACGCTCAGTTTTTTGGAGCTCATTACCACGACTACCATGCAGCTTTAGGAATATTATTCGCGTTTGCGGCAACACATTCCTTGTTGCTTTGGCGCTTCTTGAGAGTTGCAGCCTAGGAAGTTTGTCTACTTGCAGCTACTGAGATAATAAATCCTTGATAGTAAAAGTGATTAGATTACAAGTTTGGAGTCAGTATATTATTGCGACATTAGCAATGAATAACTGTTTATGCTGCGTGACAATTTCAAAATAATACACTGCTCGTCCTGGAGGAAAATGTGGAACTCCGGAGGACATGATAACTCTTTAGGAGTACGCTTCATTGGAGAAGGGCTGTATTTGTTTGAATAAAGGATACCTAGAAAAATAGTCCTAGTTAACCATACGATGTAGTAGTTTTGTGAGTATTATGCAAAAGGATGAGATTTGCGGTTTCTTTCCAATGCCGAAAATGAACAAGATCTGTTGGAGTAAATTGCTGTGTTAAGTATGGTAACTACAACAATGCGCATCAACTGGTGCACTGTTCCATTAACTATCCTGTGTTCGTGTGGGAACTTTGACCACTTGTTACAAAGGAGACATTTTATCGTTTGTAAGCCAATTTAAGGACACCCTGACCGTTATTCATATTAAATATTATTCTCGCTGAGGCACCGCCTTGTGCAATTATAACAGTATTAGGGACAGTATAATGTGATTGCTCATAAAACCTCTGTTATTTGAAAGAAATTGATAAGATCAACGAAATAAACGCAACAATTATTCCTAGGATGTGTATAACAATAATGCCATTTAACTTACAGGTTATTAATTTGATAGTTTATATTTTTATTTCTTTTAGTTGATTTACTCGACAACCGCACTCGGTACTCACAGTTTTCTCATTTCTTAGAAGTCGGACCTTCTGCAGGCACAACTTTCTCCTGAAAATTGAGCAAACATTGATTAGGCATACATGAAATCTAAGCAAAATCATTAATATTGCTTTTATTGTTCAAAGGTTGAAGAGAAACACAATGGAGTATCCATCTAATCAAAATGAATCAAATGGACATCTCTTTATTTCAATACGAACAAAGAAAACACCGACCCTGCTGTAGCTTGAATAATAAAATAACTAGGTTTAGGTGATGATGTATAATTTTCGTGCGAAAAATTTGTTTTTACTGCCCTATCGAACTCCAACGGAGAATACAGGCTCCGAAAAAAAAAACCCAATTAGAAAAAATGTTCAACGTTTGTGTTTGCGTTTCCACAAACTACAATGAAAGAAGGGTTTGTTCTTTACTCCGGGCTTTGCCCCAAATGCGTCGTGCTTCTCATAGTCGATTGTGTCCCTTTGTGAATTTAGTTTTTTGCGTTTGCAGCAAAACGAACAAACCCAATTGAAAATTTGAAAACGCTTAAACACTCAACCTCTGTGTATATTGGTTAGTAATCAACCATAAAGCAAATGTTAAATTTCCCTAAAAAGTAGGTGTTTTAGAATGAACTTAACTATTTAAGCGAAGCATCCTTCGAGATTTTATTCTTAATGTGGCTCCATACCTTGTCCTAATTCGAGCTTCTCATTGACTGACATCACTGAATTCCTTCCTGCTCACACACTTGCGATACGTGGACTAGTTTCTGACCGGTAAAGGTCAATGGAAGAACTTTCATTTGATTTGTATGGCACAACTGTTGTTTACTGGAAAGAATGAGTTTCACAAGCCACACATAGTTTGTGCAATTTTTGTGCCTAAGCGGTGTGGTTGCCACAGTGTGCATGCCAGATCTGATCGATGAATGTGTCATGCCGCTACACAGCAGAGTTTGTTCCACCAAACAAAAGCATTCTGCTGTGTTTGTACTTAGCTGACGTATTCGAATGTGGCGGTGTCGGCGAATCATGCAAAACGAAAAACATCAGGCGAATGGCAAAATAAATCTCCCAGCTTCACTCTGTGCTTGTGTGTGGGCGCAGGAGAGGTTTCGTGAAATAGCATTGTTGCTATTCCCTCGAACAAAAACGGGTCTCCTTCGGTTGAGAATCTGGAAGTGTTTATCTTACCGAACCTACACACACACACACACACACACACACACACACACTTATTTGTTTATTCATCTGGACGTTTAGATTATCCGTCCGAATGCTGCAGTTTTACCTGAATATGAATATCTATCGGTTGATTTTTATACCATTTAATTAGTTTGTTAATGGGATGAAGTAAACGATATTCCATTAGTTATGTATTCTTTATGTTCAAGATCCTTGTTGTTTTTTCAAAGCATGATCATTGGTATTTATCATATTGTGTACATTCAAAATGAGAAACAGTCAGGTGATTTTCCCAGTGGCTCAGTAGATAGTATGCTTGAGGGATACTTGTGAGGTCCCGAGTTCGATCCCCAGTTGGGTCAATGGATACGCGCTGCTGATGGGACCTAAAAAAGCCGAAACAGTTGTCCAGTGCTTCCTAGCTTTCTAGCTCACGCATCATTCACACGAATGATATTACTTTGGTATGATCAATTCGCATTGATCATACCAAAGTAATATCATTCACATATCTAAAATGTTTGCTTTCGGAAATAAAGATGAGTTTCCCTTACTGCCCATAGTTTGCAGTAAAACAAATTAACGCCTTAAGAATTACAAGACAAGGGAATATGAAAAAACAATTGAGAACACAGATGCCTGGTCCGAAAATTTCTTATGAAAGTTCGTAAACTTTCGTGATTCGATCAGAATCAATCAACAAATTGATTATACAATTCAAATATGGATTATAAATTAACTTCGACGCGAAAAAAAATAATTGCTCTCCGCAAGTGTTTAAAATATTCTAGACAGAAGTCTTATCTTTTTATTGCAGAACAAAACTATGTTCGCTCGCTGTTCATGGATGTTGCAAGTGACAAAAGCGACAGGTTACTTGAGACCAAACGTTAGGGTCCTGTTTAATGTCTCCGGTTGTTATTGTTCTATTGGTCAGTTTAAGCTCTGCCTTCGAAATAGATTGAATACTATTAACCAATGAAGTGACTTTAGTGCTTAAATCTGATTTGTTCATTGTAAACATATGCATTATTTGAACAATACCACTCAAAGTCCTCAATGGAATCAGAGTTAACCTTTACCAGATTGAGCATCGATAAGTATATATTTAAACACCACAAGAATACTTGAAGACGCTCAGGGATAGCCAATACCTGTATGTTTGTAAAAAATGATACTGTGGTGCCTTTTGTAATACATAAGATTGTGCCACAGTTCCCCTTTTGCTGAAATGCTTTTCGGTCATGCAAATCGTCCTTTATAGTGGATAAATTATTTTTCACTGCACCGGAATCCGTTGTCAACCAATCGTTCAAAAAGTTGGATCTGCATCGTTTGCACTGACCTAATTAATGAAGAATGCAGCTTGTAAATGAAAGGACACCTCGTCACGGAAGTAAGCCCCTGCTGACAAACAGTATTACATCTGAATGCACATTTGACGAGGTCTTATCACCCCAGTGTTCAATCAAGTTTTGCTTAGATGAAATAAGATGTACTCCATAACTTGCAGTTTTGAGTACTTCATTAATAATAAGAAGAACAGCAGCGAACGTGCTTGTTTACTGGGATTCATCTACTGGCAAATACATCATAATTTATGTCAAAACGTTTAACAGGAGTGGGAAGAAACGCAACAAAATGGGAAGAGAAAGAACCAACGTTCCTTTTCCATGATGGATGTTGCTCACATACCCTGATCACCATATATAGGTGTTGATTCAGGTCAACCACGGCTGATCGGAAGAGGACTGAGTCGTGTGTGGTGTTGACCATGGAGGATTGAGTGTTATTATGAATTGTGTTTAGGAGCATATTGGGGGGATATGTAGATGGATTATGGTCACTTACGTTGCTTCCAGAATGTGACTCCTAATCCCAATGCATCGATAGCCTGGAAATAAACAGAATATGCGCAATGTGATGTCCGTGAACACAAGTGTAAAATAATTTTATTTATTACGCCAATCAATGAAAAAGCCAATTTTCATATTTTAGTTGTATTGTTTGCTTTTGATCCTTTCATTTTCAAATACGTAGGTTTCACAGATCGGGTTGTGGAAAAGATCAGAATAACGATAATGAAACTAACGGCGTCGTAAATAATTTTGTTTTTTAATCTTCTTTGATTTTGGGTTGATTTACACTGCACGAAAAAATATCTCGATGGTTAAACTATAATTAAGGCACAGCAGAAGTCGCTGTTTTGAACAATAAAGGACTAAATGTAGTTTTTGATAGTTGTTTCTTAAAATACGAACTTAAGCGTTTTCGAAGTATCCAAACTCTACTCTTCTATGTATGACTTTCCGTCGACTTCATAAAACTCTAATATTTCGCTGATAGCACGTATCTTTAGGACATTAAAAGTGTTTTATTTTGATCTAGAATAGTTATTTTTCGGAACAGTAGAAATACTAATCTTGCAATCGGTTCATTTTATCTCACCACAGATACTCGTGAAACGGATAGGGTCTAACAGTTTATGGGAACATTGATTTATTGCCAAAAACATCACTTATGTGATTCTTTAAAATAATTATGCTTAATTTCAAATAGGTATAAATTGGTATTGAATTATCGACAATATCACTATTTCAGAGTCACCTCAGGTGATAGATGAAAGCAGTATAAACAGGCTGATTACAGTTCACATTAAAAGAAAGGCATTTAAGGCATCATTTTACATAGACAGTGTATCAGGTCCGTTCTTACTGAATACCGTCAAAGAAGGTATCTCTATATAATGGAGAAACAAACCTGTCAAAGATAGAATGTGTCTAATTATCTTCGGAAATTAGTTCAACCGCTTGGTAGAGTTATTCATAACTTTATTCATTTGATGCCAAATAATTTCCAAGGATCGGTGTTATCTTTGTTCTTCAAATCTATCCACTAAACGTAATTGCTCCAGAGCTCTTTATTTGTTCTAATTCATTTTGTTTATTGTAAACAATGTAAAATCATGGTCTGTGTTTAGTGGAAAAACGCTATCCTGTCCTCACAGGATTGGTTGATGTTCCAGTATACCGTAAGGTGTTTCCATGACTTCTGCAACGAATATTTATTGTCAATGAATTCCTAATTTCATCCTTCCTGAATAGATCTGGTTTTCTCAGCTATATGCTTAGTCATTGGGAATCTCAAGTTAAACTCTATTTGTACCCCTAGTTAAAACTAGGTTAGGTTTTACTCGATCTTTTCTTGTCTACTATTCGCGATAACTCCTAGAGCTTTCTCATTAAACACTACGATGTGACTGTTCCACTGCAAAATGATTATATTTGTACTTCACCGAATGCATTTTAGCGTTCGTCATTCTCCTATGGTTGACTTGGTACTTTGATGGTATGACTACTTACTCACCTCCAAATGTTATTTTCAAATGAGTCCCATTTCTCACCGTAGGAAATCGGTATGCTTCCTCAGCTCTTCAGCGAACTCGTGCGGCATAACTCTCAAAGCAGAAATGTCATTCATTTTTCAGAATAAGATTTGCATATCAGTAGCCATGGGTAAGGACTATAATCAGAATTTCAAAAGTTGAGGCATTCAACCGGAAGGTTGGAATCTTCCCGGGTTTCCTTTCGTGTCTATCCTCCTGAGGTTTTATGCAGTTCTGGAGTCCATATAACTGGATACTAAGATTATTCCGTAGCAGTTGATCGGCAACTGTAGTACGAAACATACCCATAACTTAGGAATAACATTTTAATGTCAACTAAAAAACGCTAAAGAGTGGTTAGTGAATGGAAAGCCAAATTCTTGAGATTTATGAGATTCCTTGAGTGTATGTATTTTAGGCGTCGGAATCCTTTACGATTTCCGATGACGGAAAGATCAAAGAGATGCGCTCTTTTTAATTAATGTTTCCTTGCTTATTCTTGCACCGATGAGCGTCACTCATGCACTTGCGAATTCAGAATTAATACATCAGAAAAGAAGAAACACGTCCTAATTACTCCACATTTTTGTCAGTACAGAAACATCCGCGTGAGTTATAACATCGTACGGATAGGGAACCGCTAACTTGACTGAACCTCGTTTGCCCATACATGGTGATTTATGAAATAGAATCAGTCCCCGATGTTTATTTAGAATATGGCTTGCGTTGCCATTGTTTTAAAAGATTCATTTTGCAGATAACAGAACCAATGAACTTCGAAAGTTGACATAGCAGTACTTTTTAAGCAGATCCTTGACGGGGTCTGTCCTTGCCCTTTTCTTATCCTGACTGACAACCGCGACTAACATTTGGAATGTAGAAACCCTTTTTCAACCGATACCGGATGCAATCCCTAAACGTTGACGGTATCACGGGTTTATTACTCTAAAAACGAAAGA
The DNA here is from genome assembly GCA_900618425.1 of Echinostoma caproni. NCBI lineage: Eukaryota > Metazoa > Platyhelminthes > Trematoda > Plagiorchiida > Echinostomatidae > Echinostoma > Echinostoma caproni. The sequence continues at coordinate 59,252 of UZAN01039536.1, forward strand.
GGTATTCTGAGTTATGCCTCCAAATTTCCAAATATTGTCAATTATTTTGTCATATTGAATTCCTAAAGTATTTCAAATTATATTTTTGTTATCCCATTGTTTTACAATTTTACTTCCACCAACCGAGTGTTGACCCAGTTGGTTTGTAGCCTAACGAAATAGCTTTTCATTTTCCTGAACAGGACTACCTCGGTTTCCAAACTAAAAATGTATGCCGTAAAGTGTTCTTTGTTTGATAACCCTCAGACTGACAAAATATTTTCCTGTTTCCTTACATTAAGGGCGTTCGACCAAAAGTTGGACACTATGAAACGGTAAAATAAGTAGTTAGGTATAGTCATAATGTGTTTGCATATGATAAGAATTAAGGGTTAGTCTGATCCCGATGTGAAAAAACGGACATTTCGCACAGATATGCTGATTATAATTGCCTTCGTTTTGTTTCATATCATTGTTTAAATAAAATGCAATGGACAGAACACTTATTTACAGAATGCTCCGGTTCTATAAAATGAATAAATAAATCAGCCTATAAAGATCGCGCCAGAATAACTACAATGAACGGAATTCCGTTCAGATGATTGGGTTAGAGTATACTTTGGTGCTAGATTTTGCGGGAAATGAACCTTACTTAACTTGACACCAATATAACTCTCTGGATTCAGCCCAATTTGAAGATCAATAATGAAATCGGTGGCAAAACATCTGTCCAGCTTGCCAATAAAATTGCGACGTAGTTAGCAAAGGGTGTTGCCATTGCGGAACTGAAGAGCTATCAAAACTCGTCAAACCTGCAATGAATTTGCTGGTGTTGCCTAAATTGAACGAATTCATAAAAATTCTTTGTAAACCGTTTGCGAAAAAATCCCTATCAGTTAGTTCTAATTACTTTTAGTTTCAAACACTCACTGTAATGATCAAAGATAATTGTCATCCTCCGTATGTCACCACGTATGGAATAAATTGAACTTTTGATCCCTCTTCATCAAACCCTTGCATACGCACATTTCGATTATGATGCCCTGCATTTCAATCTAGTCTGTGACTCCGTCTTTTAACGATAGCGAACATGTCGACCAGTTAGCATCTTGTAGAGGGTATGTTTAGTTTAGATGAAACGTAGCATGGATTTATCTCATCCAACCCGCTTGTGCGTATCTCAGAAATTGATAATTTTCTGGTTGTCCTTCATTTAATCGAACATACCATCGATATCTCAGTCATTTTCTAGCAGGAATGTCCAAGCGGAAGGAATGCATGTTGTTGAGAGCAATTCGTTGGCAGTTTGATCTTATTCTGGGTTTATTACTTTGCCATCACAAATCTGTCGTGAACGTTGCTTCAAAGTGCAAAATTCGACTTGTGTGTTCCTTTCATGACTGTGGCCAACCGTTATCAGGTGGCTTCTGAACCACCTTTTGGAACATAAATAATGAAAAATGTTTCCGAAGATCCAACTGAAATCTAACTTGTAAAAAGCTGAGAGCCAATTTTTTCAATGAGTAAAAAGCCTTTCTCGGCAAAGATCATCAACTGCCGTGATGGCATTATTCTGCATCACCTTCAAAAAGAATATCCATAAATACTATTTCCTTCACCGTAGACCTTTGAATCACTGCACTCTCTAAATTAGGAGGTCACAGCCACTGTTCCTATAGATAATGTACTACGTCAAGACTCCAAGTCCATCATCCCTAATATGGATATTGCCACCACAATGATTCGCGACTATATTACACCTTTTGGCAAGAATATACTGCTTTGTTCAATGTGTGACTTTGATGGAATTGCTCTGTCACTGTTTACCACACTTTATTTTTCTTGTCTCAAAACTCCACATACCGAAGTCAGTAAAATTATGTCTTTGGAAAAAACACTGGTATAACCAGAATGCAGTACAGATTTTGCTCTCCGGTTTGCAATCGGAATATAAGTCCTGAGTTATAGCGTAAGTTTGACAGCATGATGAGTGACAACTATTGACAAAACCGTTTTATTGCACAAAATAAGAATAAAGTGGGTAATTTAATTCACGTTTTAAGTTGTCTTCATTATGTTAGAGATTCAGAAGTTGGCTTCACTTCAGTTAATGAGTATGGAGACTTCACTTGCTGAGTATGGCAAAACTTTGTTAAATAAGTGAAAAATGGTGATTGGTGAAGAGCCTGGACTTCGCAGATAATGGACCAAAAAAGAAAGGAAATGGTAGTAATGAAAAACTAGAATGAATCACCATGATGAATTTCGAATATCTATAAATTTTGCATCACGGACAATAATCCAGAATCAAAGGGAACGGTTAATAGCAAACATGGTTTCTAGTAACAACTAATTTATACCAAACGCCAATAACTATTGTGAACAAGCGCTGTTAGAGTGCTGTGTGTGAATCGATTCATCAGACATAGACTTACCATTTTAGTCATCACTAGAAGAAGAGTTTTTCTTCGATAGGAGAGTAGGGCAAAATAAGAAAGTAGCAACAGACTTATAGAAATCAGTGCAACATTCAGCCAGCATTGGCTTCTGACCAGCAAAGTTGATTAAATACTAATGTACAAGCTGGATACCTGTACATGCTTATACAAACATGTACACGCGTGTATGAATTTAGGGGACGCTGTGACTTTTGTCAAATACCCTAAACCAATGCTCAAGATTTTGAACCTCATTAATCGGGATGGATATGGTAATATCAAACACCGAACATACCATATCTGTAATGGGATCCAGTTAACTGGTTACTTGTATTGAATGTTTCTTTCATTCAAACACTTTTGTATGTCTGGAGCTATTTGTTATTTATATGTAAATTTTGTTATCAGAAAGTAAGGGTGGCTCAGCTAAGCATTTGGTCAAAAATGCAAAATGAGTGTGGAGAATCGCTAGAAGTATGTGGTAGCTGCTGGTCCCCGAGGAAATAAGAGAATTTCCGCTTGTGGCGTAGGGATAGGACTTTGCATTTAGAAACATTAAATTCAATG
>UZAN01039536.1:63058-100546 GCA_900618425.1 Echinostoma caproni
CGTTGATCGAGGAATGCTTTGACCCACTGAAATGCGAAATCTCGAACGCCGTAATTATAGAGCTTCTGTAGTAAAATTTTGTGATTCACTTGATCAAATGCTTAGGACTGAGTCGGTTTGTAACTATGTTTATTTGGACTGGGCACTTCCGATCCTAAGGAATCCTGAGGAATGTTTTCCTTGCTGAGAAATGTAACAGTTGATATTCAAAATTGCCAAGAAGAACTTGTAGTACTGTATTTTACACTCGGACAGTAGTTTAGTGATCTTGTATGCCGCCATAAAGAAGATTGAACTGATTTTCCTTTTCTGTTTATGTAATAAAAACGGAAAAATCCAGAGCATGTTTGTAGATTAAGAAAAGTACTGATTACCAAACCAAAAACGAAGGCACTAACGGTATTAATCTTTCTATCTTCTCCATTATTGGTTTTATTTGATAATTAACAAGTTGTCGAACAAACGAGGAATTCGAGAAACCCATGGTCGACATCATCTAAGTTCATAGATAGTTAAGAAGAGCGCATGAAAACTAAAGTTAAACTTCTGAAGCTTGCAAAGTTTCAGCAACTACTACTCACGGTCAGAATTGCATTACAAAGCCGTCATATCAGAATGAATGGTGCAGACAGTAAATTTACCTTTTCTAACAAAACATTTTGCTTCCGCTTGAAAGTATGTGGAATATTGGTCTATCCAATAACAAACTAGTTTGTCTGCATGGTATTGCCAGAAAGTTAATAAAATCAACGTTAACCATGTATTGTACTACGCGCATAAAAATAAACAATCGGTGAATGGTTTCAACAGGCACTGATGCAATTCTACCGAACTGCCCAATGAGTTCCGGAATGGGCCTAGTAATTTTTTAATACTCATTCTGATTGTAATCACACAATGCGATGATAAATGAGGGTTCTTCATCTTGGCGTATGCAATAAACAGAGTATTACTGAACTTTTTCAACTAAAATGAGCTTTTTCATGCCTCACAGTCGACTGATAAAAGATCATATCCGTTGATGCCTCTTTACTGCATACTTGGCATTACTAAGTGATTGCTCAATTCGTCTGTTTCTTGGGTCGTGTAACTCATTTATCACAATCCGACCTTAAGGAATGCACATTGGAGCAGCCTGAACTGCCAGCCCAAATTCCCCTAGAATGTGATTGTCTTCATATTCGAAAACGTTTGAGAGTTTCTTTGACAAATTTGTTTTGTTTGGATATTGGTAAATGAAGAAAGAACTTCAATTTACAGAATGGGTACTCTTTCGAAACGAGTTAATGAAAATATGTTGACAAGAATTTAGCTGTCTTCCAAACGTCACCATGTCGGTTAGTGTTCCCAATAGGAGACGAGGGCTATCACGCTAGAGAAACTGGCGATCGCCATGCAAGTACCAAGTATTCGAATGTTACCTGAACTATTTTTCGACACCGTGTAAGCATTTGTTCTATTATCAAACTACTGAAAATTGGTTCTCGCAGTTTGGATGAACTGAATTCCATTGCATCTGTTCGCCGAGCTTCCAAAGTAATCATCCACACAGCCACAAAAGATACTGCGTTAGAACCCTGTTCGTAAGAATCCAAACGCACTGCAGCACCGACATACTCAAGAAGAAAGAACAAAGATACCTCCTCAAAGTGTTTGCTCGCAATGGATACCCCCGCAACTTCATCAAAAGAACTCTGGCTCAAAGAACGAAGGAAACAACAGACAGAGAATCGGGAACAAGGACGATCCTGCCGTACATCAATGACGTTTTCGAAATGACAGCAAGAAGGCTCAGATCGCATGGAATCCAAGTCGCTCACAAACCGATCGCTACTTCAGGGGACGTCTGTCAAAACCAGAGGAGAGAACAATGGAGAAGGACAAGAGCAGCGTCATCTACAAAATAAACTGCAAGAACTGTTCAAAACAGTAGATCGAACAAACTGGGAGAAAACTGTCAACAAGGATCCGCGAACACCAATTGGCAGTCAGGAGACATGACCTACGCTAGTTGATCTCCTTCCACGAAGATCAAGAAGAACATCAATTTGACCTCGAATCAGTGAAAATTATCGACCAAGCCCGGTCGAAACAGGCCAGAGAATTTCCCGAGGCCTGATACTTTCTAATCAACTCAATAAACAGGCACATGGAACTGGATCACGTGTACACACCAATGTAACTGAAGGATCAGATCACGCAACAAAAGGGGTCACACTGTGATCCGAAAACGGACGGAAACCGCAATCGAGACGAAAGGACAACCTCCTCCCCGTCCCACTCTCTCCATCTGCCACCAGTACAACAGCGAACCGAGTCGAACACCGTGAGAACACGGGACGAAAATAGCCGGTAGAGAAGAACACAAAAACGAACGGGTACAAGCAGAACACTGCCACTTCACAAGCACTGATGATGTCACCTCGGCTGGTGATGAAACGTTTGCAAACAAATTGCCAAGCTCGGGGACCAGGTGCAATGGAATTCAGCATTTGATCTCTTGTGGCAGGTAGCTACAGAACGTCTTTCATTTTGGTCTTAAGCGGACAATTGTTTGTGATTCACATAGAACGATAGCTTTGTCAGTGTCTTTCATGCATTGCGCAATATAAATGTCGAAGCAAATCAACGTCCAGCAATGTGCCGAAGACCAGTGGATTATTATTTGTAACCCAGTAGTCTGTATGATTCATCAACATTTAGAGATCTTTTTATTGGTAGTAAACTTTGGTGATCCACACAGACTCGGATAAGTAAGTTCAAATTGAATCAAAACAGAAAACGTTTGATTATTCGTTATGCAAAAAACGTGATTGGTTAACCCTGTTAGCTCTGTTCAGATGATAGGACAGTATCATCTCTCGCGTTTTTGCGTTGATTAATATTACTTACAATCAGGACTCCATGGTCTTTTCCTCACTTTGTTGGTTATAGCAATCAACCCTAATAAAATAGGTGAGGAAGATTTTACAAACAGTGAAACGGCTTTGGCTCTTTAAGGCAAATCCATGTTATTCATATTATGCACGGGGAGGCAGTGTCATTGATCATTTTATTGTAATCTTTGGTTAATATTTTGCTCGATCCTCACGCTAGCTGTGATACCTTTGAATAAAGGAGTCGGAGACATGAGCTTGCACAATGTGTCCATGATCAGTTCACTGCACCTTAACACGTAATAATGGTTTTCCATATTTACTGAGATAGTTATTGTGAGACGAAGACAAAAGCACTTTCCAAAACGGACAATATGCCATAAAAACACAAAAAGGAGAGCGGGTAGGGGTCAATCACCAAGGAAAAACTAATGTGACTAACCATTCACGTTGTTTGTATGGATCAGATTTGATAGTATGAAAGTCTAGAGCCTCAACAAATTTCAGTTACTCTGTGTTTGTTGTGGGTTTGAGTGACACAAGAAGATCGTTACAGAACTGAAAACTCTAACTCAGGCAAACGTTTACTTCAATGATTGGTGACATTTTTGCACCTGAGGGGACCACAAACACTACAAATGTACGGTTCACGGAAGCTGCATAAAGAAGGCATTCCTTTACGACTCATTCTTAACATGATCAATTCGCCCCAAATTGCATTGGCAAAATGGTTCGCCAAAGTTCTGATACCACTGCGAGACGCAATTGCTCGGCGTAACGTCAAGAATTAATTTCGAAAGCGTACAAACTTGACCTATAAAAATATTCAATAAAGATAATTGTTTATAATGGACGTCACATCTCTGTTAACAAATGTTCCACTGCCTGAGACCAACGGGGTTATTTATCAAACAATGGAGGAAAATTAATTGAACGTCGGGTTAACTGTCAGTGAACTATCACGTCTCTTGATCTTTTGCATATTAAACGTTAGGTGCTCGTTCTTTGGACACGGATATCGGCAGATAGACGGGGTCGCAATGAGCAGTCCACGGGGACCGATTATTGCGTTTTGTTTTCTTGGTCACCTAGAAGGAAGGCTTAAAGATAATGTTCCAAAACTAAATGTATACCATCGCTATGTTGATGATGTCGTCGTTATAAGCAGTATCAAAGAAGACGGAAAAATTCTATTCCATCGATTCAGCGTGATTCACCCCAACATCCAGCTAACTCATCACGGTGAATGAGACGACTGCATGGATGTTTTAGAAGTAAACATCACTCATGGACCTGACGGGTCAATTAAAAGAACTGCCTTCCGAAAGAGCACTTGGTTTGGGCAATATTTGCACTTCATGAACTGCGCCCTTATGCGATACAAAATTATTATCTTTTGCACACTATTTCAGGGGGTGCATGAAATATGCTAAGAGGACTTTTTAAGCGACGGAAGTGACCTCTTAGAACAAGTATACACAAACGGATATCCAGTTGCATTCATTGTGTTGTTGTTTCTTGTTGTAAGTTTTGATTAGAGATCTTGTCTTTGTCTCACAATTATTATCTCACTGACTATAAAATGATCACTTTGACTGCATATGCACATGTGTGGATGCAGTGAAATAGATATGAATACATTGTGCAAACCCATGTTTCTCTGTTAAAAATGGTGACGGATGAACAGTTTCCAGGTTCTCAAACGTGACACACCCATAGGATGCTGCAAAACCCGAATACGCTTATGTGGGTTGCAATGAACAAAAGTGAATTGCATTTTGAAACTTTTGTCCGACGTCAGATCAAAATTTGTGCAGTTACCAGTATATTGGCATTCACGATGCCTAACCATCTGTCGAACGAATAAAAAACATTTTTGGAGTGCTCTAAAGGATCAAGTTACTTGACGGGTAGGGATGGGAAATTGAAGAAAAAAAATCCCTGTTGATGTTACATGACCATATATAGTTACAGGGAAGAATCAAGTGAAATAAGCATTTCTCTTTTGAAGGCGCATCCAGCCAAAAAGCAGCAAGTCTTGGTGTGTTCTCGTTCATCTTCTATGGTTGGTGTTCCTTTTGGTTCCAATAAATCGGCAAACATAAATCAGATCAGTCGGTGAATCTTTATCCTTCCAGCGGCTTTTTGCAACTTGAAAGTGAAAAGGGTTGTGGCATTTTTATCATGCTTGTGAGCAATCTGATGTCCGATTGCACGAATACGACGTGACATCTGCCCGTTCACAGCGCGATATTAGACAGACATTTCAGTCAAATAAGGATGAATGGGGTAAAGCTGTTATAAACGAAGACATGCACTCGATTAACGTTTAACAACTATCCGTCCAATTGAAATACATCTATTACAGGAATAGGCTATAATTTTAAACGTATGAGAAATTCAAGTTTCAGTATTCCTGTTGTTGTTCTATATACACTAAACAATGCCGGGACAAAGAGAATCCTTTATTTGGGGAAAATAATCGGATAAGGGTAAATAAGATAACATGGAACGAAACATCTAATTTGTAAGAGTTGGTTAGTATCATCGTGATCGTCTCTTCCTCGGCAATTGCCAGCCTGAAGGTCTGTTTGTCTCTTCCGTTGTCGCAAAAATAACTCCTTCAATCTACTCGCGGGGGCCTTGCGAATCCAACAACCACTTTGTCGTGTGCTCTAACTACTCCCAAGTGTTAGTAGTTCCTAACAACACCATGCGTATCTAGTAAAGCCATTTTTGATTGGGCACTCTTTGAAAGCCATTCAGATAACGGAACTCAAGCTGTGAGGAATGAAAGAAAATAAATGTCCAGCTTACGACTTCAAACATTAATGGAATCGGAAGAAACTTCAAAACAAATGAGTTAATGGTTGCCGTACCGTTTTCAGCTATAATTGAATAGTAAATCAATTTTCCTTCAGAACTGTGACCAGTTCTTGGTGCGCAATTGTAAGATTCTGCGAGCTGCAGTGTGTACCTTAGCCAAAATTGAGATACCCGGTGCATTTTAAAACCATTATTCAGATTCACTCTTACTAATTTGTATGAGGCTGTAAAACCCGACAGACACATATGTGAAAAGAATAACTATTTATTACAATTCACATGTATCCAGTCAGTCTTTGCAATCCGGCTACTCTTTGGTAAGAACGGGTCATGTTGTAGTGAAATCCTAATAGGTTAAAGATTGATCGTCAGCTAAAGTTAGTCGTAGAAGAATTACGCTGGTAAGTTACGCAAACGTTTCTCCTTTTTTGAAAATCTATGCATTGTGATGATGCGTCACCATCAGCTTTTCTTTACTTTCAAATGTGTGAAAATTATTTCAATGGGCTTTACAGCTTGTCAGTTTTTCCCCAATTGTTTGAAAAATCTGCTTGTCTGTTTAGATATCCGAAATGAATTTTTATCGTGCGGTTGGCAATACTGAGGTAATTTTGAAATACCACTGTGTAATAATAATTTTTCAGGGAGAAAGTGAGTGGGTACAACTACTGGCATTGTGTCTGTCTGACATCGGATTTCGCTTTCTTTCGGAAGAACTGCCTATTTAATTTTAAAATTCCGAAGAAGATATACACTATTCACGCCCTGGGCGTGGCTCTTTAGGAATTCACAGACTAAATATACCCAATGAACCCGCCCAACTATGTACCAAGTCTACCTTCCAGATTATTGGTAATGGATACGCCACAGTGGTTGCGCTTCACGGACCAAATTCAAATTGATTTACCGTACGACAATAAAACACTAGAAAAATTCCGTGATTTGCTATTAGTAAATATATAAGCATTTCAAGATTAAAGTTCCGGCTTACGGCTTGAGCGCCAAAATTGTTATACGCACAAATTTAAGAGTTACAACCTCTGTATTTGAACTAAAATCACACAACGTTTGGTTACGAGAAGAACAAAAACAGATAGTTGAATTGGATATTGTCGAGCAGTGGACAGCTGCAATTCATGTATTTGCTTCTGTTAACAACTTCTGGTTTGAGTTTAAAACTACAGATTATGCATTGTGAAAGCTTCTTAGTATGCACATTTTGGCTGTTGTACCTGAGGACCCCAAATGCCAAAAGACCGTAAAATACAAGAATACAGACTACGAATAGCAAATAATTAGAATGCGGTCTCTGGTGGGATTTTAGACTTCGCTTGAGACATCTGCCTACCGATTAGGTTACCGAGACCTTAAAAGGTAACGTATCTAAGGGAGTTTACAAATATTATTTTCAGTCACTCAATATGAAGCATGGGCGTTACATAAAGAGCTTCTTGATAAACGGCCAAAAACTCTTGGGAAATGGAACTAATTGGCAATTAGAATCACTGGAGTCCCGTCCACTAAACATATGATGTGAAAGACGAGACACCGGCTCTTGGTGAATTTTAAAACCAATGTAACGCCTCAGAATCTTGTGGTTTATACTGTTGAGTCAAATGGTTGGGGTAAGATCCCTGAATAAACTTCCTCTTTTACTTTGGGCTACGGATTAGGAAGAAAATCCACTAGACAGGAGGGACGGAAACCAAAACCCCTAGAGCGATTATGTAACTGTTTGATAGTCTTTTCAAACATGTGACATCTGCAATATATCACAGAAATTGTATCCTGTTATATTGGAATCAAGTTATGTCCAACGTTATACAAAAATGTCATGGAGACAATCCGAATAACAATAGCCTAATTATAAGCATACTACTGACAGGTTTTAAGTAGTTAGGGTGAAAATTAGTAATCAGTGTATTGTGATGAAAAATGCGGAGCAAACAACCAAAAGAGATAATTTATCTGGGGCAAATACTTCGCTTCTAAATCTACTTTTCAGACAATTCGTTTACCCTGCGATGTTCTATGGAAATACATTTTTGGCCAGAAGTGACTGTTCTATTTTTTGAATTTCGCCACTTCAGTATTCACATTTATTTCGTTCCACGCCCAGAACATTCATTCTAACGTCTTCATAATAAATGAGTAAGAGATGTTTAATAAACTTCCCGTGTATTTTTGGCTTCGCAGATCAATTAAGATAATTCAATAAATGTAAATTATTCGATTACTAGTTTTTCGACCGGTGAGTATCTTTGTATAAAATCTGAATGTTTGCTTTTATTGTTTTATCACTTTATAAGGTGATGGAAAATCGACCATAATATTTTTGTATTCAAACGATTTACTGTCGGTTGTAGACGTTCTTTACTAAAACGTTGTTCCGGCGAACTTTTGGCTCACAGATCATTGTATTTAGTGCGTGAGATGTATTCTTGATTTAGTGAGCATCCTTCAGATTTCATCTGTATGTGGAACTCCAGGAGTTCACTCCATCAGTAGCACAGGTGAAGGTAGGATTGTGTGAGAGGCAAAAGCCTAAAGGTTTATCAGTCAAAATAAATTTAAGAACTGCGCTGAAGAACATATTTTTAGAACTCAGGTGGTAGGCGAACTGATGTTTTTGGTGGGTTCCTTCTCAAACTAGTACAATCACATTTATGTAAATAAAACGGGAGGGTGTTGTGTTGAGGTCAAACAGTCGGCAAAAAGGAATAGGGTAGGGACATGTGTCTCTATATATCGGGTTCAGTTCTCTTGTTCACATATGTTTATATAAATTTTGAGCACTGCATAATAGAGTAATTTTGAACCGGAAATTAGGAAATCAAAGTTTTAATAAGTTATTCAATTGACCGAAACCTAGACGTTCCCGGTTTCATGACATGCAACACTGCGACTGTCGGTTATCAAATATTCGGCTATACATTTTTGAAGAAACACCCACTAACGGAGAGAATTAGAAATATTACAATCCCAATGATTATGATCACTAATGTAAAGTGTGAATTACTGAATGCGCAGTTTTGATAATGTCAAAATTTGTTATTTTGTTGTTTTAAAGTGTCAGTTCTACAAAAATGTTCAACATATCTTTGAAATATTTTTAATAACTGTCAGAAGTAATAAATATGACCTTTTCAATACATGGTTACTGAAATGGTGTACACCCTGATTTCGGCTCATAGTCCACCTACCCCTCGAACCTATCGACAAATATAGGTGGGCCATCTGAATCACCGGTTGACAGGTCTGATATATCGGTCGATTCCTGTCTGTATAATGACCTACATAATAAATCAATAGCTTCAGTCTACGGAATTCATTATCGAAACTCATACGACGAACAGCCGGGAATAAGACAATGCAGCAGACAACAAACAATGTGTAGAAGTGTTTGACTCTACTCATCTATAAATTTTCTCTTTGTTCTGAAAATGAGAATCCTGGGATAATCGAACGCCAGCAAAACATTTCGATTTTGTTATCTCTCCATCCACGCCATACAATTTTCTGAGGTTAGGAAAAATGAGACGTTTCCACTGTATTCTACTTTGGCGATGTTTGATTATTTGAACTGTTGGGTTACATTATCAGAATAAAATTGACATAGAACTATAAATAGAGAGTAACTGAAATAATGAATGTTTCGTGAATGTTTTGGTTTTGTTCACTGTTGAGGAGTTTTCTCCGTCTCAGTCATCCCATTGGGGGCTTATAAATGGGGTGAAACCATTTCAACTTCAAAATCAGTTTCAAGCAACTGGTGAATATCACACGGCGATCGGCCTCTGATAATGACTGACAGTAGTCCCACCTGCATTTCCTTGTGGTATCTGAATATTTATTCTCATGCAAAGATTGGAAGCAGTGGACAGCTGTTGGGTCTCATCAGCAGCGCTAATCCATCGACCCAGATGAGGATCCAACCCGGGACCTCACAAGCAGAATGCAAGGATTATAACAACTTGACCACGGGGAAGCTAATTGGACCGATTTTCTATTAACCTATTTACGTATAGCACAATCCAACTTTGCGAGCTTGTTACGGGTATCATATCTCACTCAAATAGACACTAGCTAACTGGGTTTTAACTCGGCTGCCAAAATACCAACATATCTACTGGTGACGTGGAAGTAGTGCAGGATTTGCCTATGTAATGTACAGAACAATGAAAGCAACTTTTGGGGCTGGATGGCGGATAGATGGATAGTACGTTTTCTATCTTGTCACTGAGCTGAGTCCCGTAGTCATGAGTATTTATTTAAACTGCTGGCAATAGGTAAAATAATTGAAATAACTACAAACGGCTTGTTATCTATTAGGCAAATAGTTTCCTAGATGTTTTAAAATAGAATCCTTTTAACGAACACTGAAGTATAGCTACTCTCTTTGGCCACTAAGCTTTCTCACCCGTTATCTGATTGGTCTAAGCCTATGAAAAGCCTTTTAGATTAAGTCAGAATGTGAAAATTTTCTTCTGTTTCTCATAGCAGTTGCGCTTGGACTCTAGAAAAGTCAGAATATCTGTATCTTCCAGAAGAGCCTCAAAAGTATCATCTTCACGCTGGCTGAATTGATTGCTCCCATTTTGCTGCAACGGTAATTCATTCAGAGTGGCGATCCAAATATGGTTTCTCCCTCTTTCAGCTATGAAATAAAGCTATAAGGTTATACCCAAACCATACATTCTATGGGTGACGGGGTTTGTAGTAGCATCTTAATATGGAAAAATCTCACAGATCAAGTTGTTTTGTTGCCATTTACCAGAAACTTCAAGCAAAATAATCTTCATTTGAAGGGGTTTTCCGCAAAAAGAAAAAAATTGTACGCATATTACGTGATCTTCGTACCTCTTGGAGAACGTGATTTGGTCCATATGGTGTGCGTGCATTAGAGACTGGAATTAATTCAGTATTGTTTAAGTTATGGATTTGAATCCGTCCGCAATAATTTGACTTCTAGAAAGGATAACCTTGAAAGAATTTTTGAGGATAATGAACCATAATCCCTTGTAGAAAATATGCTTTTCAAGTATGGATTCTGTGGTGGATAATGTATTTCACAGTGATATCAGATAAACCTACATCGATTAAATGACCTGTATAAATCAGTGAAACAAAGTGAAGGATTACGCGAGTTGTTGTGCGGATGCTATGTTTTCCTTAGAACGCAACGTGTCTCAGTAGACAATCGCTTCATGACTCACAATGAAGGTCTTATCTGTATTTACTGAATTCTAACAACACAAACCAGTTAATTCTCCAGTGCATAAGGGACAGTTCATACAAGCAGGGCTGTTGCATTTGCATGTGGCACACGTTTATCACTTCCAATCGAAACCTACCACACTTTGGGTGGATTCTTCTCATATAACTAATTGGTGACATTGATCGTACACTTGATCCACGATGAAATCGTTTTGGGAATTGCGACTGTCTACAGATGTCCACTACCCGGCCAATCATCCAAAGCGATCACGTTGTGCACATTGTTCAGCGTCAAGACGCTTAAGCGTGCACAATCAGTTCTCCACATTCCATCGACGATATCAACTCCACATTTAGGTAAATATAGAAAAGATAACCAAAACTTCGTTTCGGCATAATGGTCTATATGTGCTCAGTAATGAATGGATGACTGGCCAGTCAACGTAAACACCGCATCTATTATTAAATCAAATAAAACAATTTTCCACAAGTTGTTTCAGTCGCTGTTGTCAGAAAACTGGTGGCGCTTTATCTCTTGGATTCACATATTGACTCATTGTTTCCGGAGTAATGGCAAGTCCGATTATAGCAATTCAAAGAATAGTATTTGAGGGCGTGTGCTTTTAAATACCATTGGCATATTGCAGGTTGATCTCGCGTCTTTATAATGACATTTCATGATTTCAACGTAGATTCAGTGGTAGAAAAGAAAAGCGCGTCGGTTGCAATTGTTATATTTTTGCGAGAAACGTTGTGACTAGTGATCCATTCTGCATTTGAACTGAACCCTGTAAATTCTGTTATATGTTAACTTCATTCAGAGTCGAAATTAGAAGTCTTATTCTTATTGGACGCATGGTTCCAAAGGCCATTATCTCTGTTCATTGTTAGTCGTCCTGAATACGATTTCACCAACTTGAGTTTCCTGTGAAAGCTTCCATGTACTAGAAGTTGTTCGGGATACGAATGGAACAGTGATTACTAGTCTCAATTTATGGTATGTATTCAAACTGTTTGCTCTGCCATGCGATTGCGGAGGTTTTCTGCACTTAGTTGAGCCGTTTGCCCCATAAGTTCGGCATACCGACGTCGTACAAGGCACGTGATCCATCTAGGCAATTTTTTCATTGCGTCAATCGTTGGGCTTTATTTCGAAAAGCCCAACAGTGCTCCCGACAAATGGTTCATTTACATCCGAATTAGCAGCATATGGTAAACTGTTCGATACTTCTTGTGGGTTATGTTTTGTCGGATTAAAATATAGGGAAAGTTGGAACATTGTTAAGCTTATTTCATTAGATAAATTCAGGAACGTATGGACTAGGAACACAGCAATTTAATGAAATGTACTCGCAAATGCCAAAATGTACACAAATTATCATACGCTTTTTCTAGTTTTATTCACCTTTCCTTCAGAAGTAAATAAAAACATTTATTTGTCTAAAAGGAGGAATACGCATCACGTATCATTCTGTTACAGCTGAGCCGTACCGCATGCCATTTCGTAATCATCCGGTTCTGGGGTCAACGAACCAAGACAGAATCGGGAACTAGGAATATATGGTTCTCTGAGTTCATAGGCAAGCAACGTATAAACTGCTTCCGCCTACTCTTCACTCTTAAAGTATATATGAAACAATTTAAGGCTTTCAGAGATTAAGCCTAAATCATATTTTTACTTACCATTATAGTCCATCCTCAGGATTCGCAGCTAGTGCTACATTTTCTCAATATCTTATCCAAAGATCAAATTCAAACTTATTTCAGTTGTGAAAAAAAGACTTATGAGGCCTCAGTGGAGAGTGGAAAGTTTACTAACTCCTTTGAGCATTTTACTCCGGAGAAAAAAAACAAGAAACTGCTTTTGTCGAATAACTCAACAGAACTCAGCTCTCTCTCTCTCGAATAGACGGTACAGTTGATTTGTACACACCAGTACTCTTTCGGTAATAGAGGTTCTAATAAAGGTTTTCAGAAAAAGATACCGGTAAAAGATGGTATATGGACCATTGTGGGTCACTTCTGCCGTGATCGAGTGTACTGTTTGATATGAAGACGTGTATTTATTGTTTAAATTAATTTCGCAATCCGTCAGGTAATTTTGCTTTCGTTCACAATATTCAACTAAGCTCATCTTCTGCAACTTGAGTCGTGTATGTGAAATTATATCGGGCTTCCAGGAATTAAAAAGAAAGTACGAAATCGGTTTTTGCAAGTCCCAAAATAGTGCCAGGTGATTCACAAAGAGCAAAAACGTAGGCTCCGAAATGTGAGCAAGAGGCTTTCGCATTCATTCAACTTTCCGGGTAATTTTCCGGTAAGCCACAGTTAAGACACAGACGTTTGTAGTTCACGGAAGGCATAAAAGGTCACCACGCATAAGGAGAACCAGTTCCAGTAAATGATACAGTTCTATTGCGTGAGTAATAATGTAGACTCAAGCATTAGGAGTGAGCATTCACAAAGCATGACCCATAACGACTGCACTAATGTCCATCAGCAACATATATATACCCTTTGATTTCTGTTGGCTTATGCAACAAATTTTTGTCTTTTTGCTTCCTTTTTCTAATTACTAAATATAAAATTGTACAGTCAACTTTCAGGAAGGGGGCTGCGGCCATACAAAGGCTGCCTGGGGAACATACAGATATAGGGAAGGCGGGCGGCGGTGGAGCGGTCTAAACCCGGGACACACAGGTTACTAGTAAATGACCTAACCACGTGACCACCACCGCCACAACGAGAACAACAAAAATCAAACCAGCCAGGTAAGGAGGTCGAAATCAATGGTCGGTAGTTACCGTCGCCCAAATGAAGTAGGTAAATGCAGATTACAACCAATTAAAATGATCAAAACCAGATTTCGATAAAATACAAAATGTCACAATAAGTTGCTAACTTAGAAGTTTACCTGGATACTACTAATAAGCAGTAGTCAAAATAACTATTTGAATGTTCAAGTTTTGCTTTGCACAAAACCCAGTGGGACATTTTCCCTTTTTATTGAAATCCGCAAGGGAGTGGAAAACAAGTGATTGATGAAAACGTTACGTAACATGAAGAACATCTTTGCGTACTACTTTGTATTGTTTGTGCTAAATCTTTCCTCATGCTAACTTTTGGACAAAGTGGTATCCGAAGCAAATTTATTGCCGTATTAGCATGCATCGGTATTCTGCTTATTTCGATTGCCACATATCAGAGGACGTCAGGCTAATGGTAAATGTCAATAGTACAGACAGACCGCGGGTGACTGCAACGTAGACAGGTACGTATTCATGCTTCATGCTTTCAGTTCAATGATTCTTGAGGTCACCTGCTGATCACTTTGGCTCTGGGTTGATTATTAATTGGTACCTAGTTCGATAATTATTTTGTAACCTTTGAGATACAATGGTCGAACGACACGAGTCATCAACTTTTCACCTAGGATGTGGTGTGTTCACACCACTACCACCACCACCACTACCGACATCACCACCGAATTTTGTTCCTCGACGAATAAGTAACAGCGTTAGTTCATTCAATACAAACTAACTCCTTGATAAGCACAGTGAAATAGTAGTACTGTTACGAAGCCATAAAAGATATTGTGGTTACATGGCAATCAAATTGTTTCCTCCCTAGGAATGTCATCAAGTGAGTGAGGCTACGCCAAAAATGACGAACCCGATATTTCTAGCCTTCGTTTGGTCGAGTGAAGGCAATAGGGAAAGGTTGTCACAGCATACAAATCGGTGCCTCTGCGACTCTAAATGAGTCATTCAATACCATAATTTCGTTACATCTCGGTCGCACCACATTGTGTTTTTGAATGCTATATTATGTTTGAGCTGTGTAAAGGGTTCGGATCCACGCCTGGACTCCGTCTACGCTTTTGAACGGCGAGCGCTCTGCGACACCGACACCACCAATCTTCTCAAATTTAAATCACCCACCCAACATTCGAACGCATTCTGCTTCCATCAGGTAGCAGGTATGTTGACTGCAAGCTCAGAGTTTCTTTGAATTCCATTAAAATACATCTAATGGACTTCTAAGACTGGGATACCAATTCGAATTATGATATTTGACAGATCATGAACAACGATTCAAACAAGCTACTCGTCTTCCGTAATCTACCGGACAACATAATTTTGGATGGATTATATATTGAACGGAAAGCACTTCTATTTTAAATATTTTAAATATATATTTAAATAGTTGTTTTTCAACTGACTAGTTTACCACAGACAGTCACAACTGACTATTAGTCCATACCCCCGATTGCTTTAGGAAGCACGAATGAATTCGGGAGCGACTAAGACGAACGACGAATTACCACCAAACGAAAAGTTCCTCAAACTCAAAAAACATCCAGCTTTTTGGCGCAAACTCAAAGTAGATGAACCTACACACCAACTGATTCTTCTTGGTATACCGAGAGGTTCATTCAGCACTCTCTCACTTTTTCCTTGTTTATTTCAAGGAGAACATTGTAAATCACGCTGCGGTGTGTTCATTCTTCATCCAGTAAATCAATAAATACAATTTTATAAGGCCGAAATGCAAGTCAAATTTGGCACAGAAATAAACATGTATCTTATCCGAAAGTGAGTGGGCGGTTTGTTTATCCTCACGTACGATTGCCTTGGCTTTGCCATTGAAGAACCTGGATACAGATTTGGCATTTATCAATCGATTGGACGACAATTGGGACTTTCTAAAATGTTGTCGAAACTTCTTCGTTACGGCCTAATCAAGCGTAAATTGCCACCGGAACCCAAAACACCAGTATTTGACATATCCCCCTAATGAGGCTAAAAGATGAAGTCATAAAGAACTTTTCGAACATTTGCCAATAATACCTATTTTAACCAATTCTCAGGTAGACGTTTGCATGATAGTGATTCCCATTTAATTTTACACGTTGCAAAGGACATCTTGAACTGAAATCTCGGTAATAAGTAGTCCCCGAGAAGTTTCATCATATATCATTTAGTTTCAGCACCTTCAAGTTTTTAAAATGTGACAACACCTACCGAAGATACTGATTGAAACTTACACCTTCATTTGTTAACTGATATCAACATATTGCAATCGAACTTTGACCAACATATTACGATTATGATTTTATGAGAATATTCCGATTATCGATCCGGGAATTAGGGCCTATTCCTATCGGGACACATTTGATTTAATTTTATGGGGGGGGGGGAGAGATGGGCATACATTGATGCGTCGTTTGAGATTTTAAAACTAAGGTAGAATCAAAAATGAAAAAAGTTGAGTTTCTTTATGGACTGAAACACAGATGAACGCCGGAAACATAAATTTCAAGGAAAAATAAGTCAATCTATAAATCACTGTAAACGAAAACACGCTCAGTTTCGGCTCTTTTACACTAAGTTGTTGAACTAATTTTTGTGCATAAATTATCAGAGGGTGGGGGTATTTGGAGTTTATTTTAAAATGCACACTTACTTTACGTTAATAACTTGCTTGCATGGGAAACTTCTACAATAAAAATGGATGGAACAATAACTGTTCCATTCTTACGAAAATACTGTTTCGTTCTCTTCATTGTATTTTTATGTTTCTACAAATGATTATTGCACGGGGAATAATTTAGGTGAAACACAAAATTACAGAGTTTGGAATAAGTCCTAGTTGTTAGGCTTAGTTTTTACCCAGAGTTAACAAGAAGGTCAAAGGAGTAAATTTCAACGCAACTGTTCCGCTTACAAATTCAATGGTTAATAGATTGTACTCCGAGAAAGAAGTGTCTAAATTCAGTGAATATTGATATTTTCTTAGTTCTCTAAGTTCCACTAATGGCTACTACAGCAACCCATAGATATTCTTCTCCATTTTGATCAATGCGAACAAATTACATTCACTGGAGAAACTAATTTGTTAAGGGCCTTCAATTAGTGAATACTCAAGTAGGGCTTCCGCCACATGCAGCGTGAAATGAGCAAAACAATTCGTTTTTTGTACACGTTCAGATCAAAGTGACATATTATCCCGTTGATTAATATCTTCTAGAGCAGCGTAACTGTGGAGTTTATTTATTGAAATCATCCGAAATACCAAGAGTTGTAATCGATGTCTGGTTGAACCGGATTTCGATACAAAAATCCTAGCGTTTCCCGGTAGTAAGGGTGATTCGTTGGAGCACTGTTTGCATGGGAGAAGAATGATCCTGTAATCATAACAATCTGCTTCAGGGGATAAAGTCACTTTATATTATTTATTATGTATTTATCAGGTGTAAACAATCTTATGAAAAATTATAATCGTGAATAGAAATCGGATTATTCATTATAAATTATTCGTGTTTCTCTGTGCTTTTATGAATACAGAATAAATGGAACATTGTGATTATCTGTTCGTGCTACCCAATGAGAAAGTTTCCTTATTCCGGTCTTTGATTTTCATTGTCAGTCATGAAATGCAAAAGAAATATTACTACAGAAACTTTCTGGTATGACATTCTCTACCTGCTTAGGCTAATTACTTGCTCAAACGCCACCCAAATTGGTTTTCATCAACGATCAGTTCTCCCTACCTGGTCGAACAGAAATCAGCTGAGGGTTATTCATATCCCAGGCATCTGACTGAAACTATATGAACACGGAATGACATAAAAATATCACGTTATTTCTCAAGAAAAATTCCATGATGATATTATTGGTAGCAAAGCAATACGTATGTTGTTAGCATTATGAATTCATATTTGCTCATCTTCTCACACTTCTGTTTCATCTGTTAGAATCGGTTTACTGGGCCCATTGAACATGCCTATAGGTTGCACATCAGTTGCTCTCAGTATACCCGGAGAGGTTTAGGAGTGAAGGAGACAAATTGAAAGATTAGTAGCATTTGGGAAGATATAGGTTTCACACGACACAGTAACATTACCAGGCATCTCTGGGAACAAGTTTTGATATAACTTCCATTCCATTTACCTTGCATAATACGTTTTATAAATATAATTTTGTGATCCAGTCCTTTCTTATTTAAGCGCATTTGAAACCTTTAAAGAACATGTTCTGATCTGTTACAAGTTTATATAAAGCGTACTTTATTTTTCAAATTTTCAAATTTTCATGAGATCCTGATCTTTTAGGGTTTACCCTCCTTGATGTTTTCCTATATTTAGGTTCTTGATTTGTGTTGAGAACGACAGAGATAACATTTTTTCTATGATATTTTTTATTCCCCTCAATATGGAAAAATACTTTTAGGTGTTCAATCCGCATTGCCCTAACATAAACTCCCAACAGATTTGTTTAGTGCAAATCTCTCAGCGTAATTACTATTGCAATGCGAAGATGCACTTTGAGGGTTGCTGATTTAAAAAATATTCATTCTCATTGCAATGAGTGCAAAGAACGATTTCAAATGTAACAACAATGGACTAAATTCTCGAAATGTGTTTTGACTTTTTCGCCCGAATTTTTTCTGCCCTCTTGACCGGCCATTTCGTTTGCGAGTACACGAGGTCATTTTAAACTTAATCTATTTTCTACCATAAATTTTGGGACGAAAGCTTTTCTCTTCCGCTCATGAGTATTGACTATTAGCTTCACCGGGCATAAGTTACACACTGGGCATATTTAGTAATACTTTTCCGAACTTCCACCTTGATACCAGAAAGCATACTTAAAATCTAATCATCTCAATTCTGAATATTTTATCATTTAGTATGAGGCCTTAAATTGTGTAAGTTTCCTTTGGAATTGCCATATACAGTTTTTGATCAAACTCGTGAAACACCCTGACTTGCATCACATTTGTTCCTTCCAACGCTTAGTGTTTTGAGCCTCATTCACGGGATGGAATACGATGTTACCCCACATCAGACGAAACAAATATGTCCCAATGTTCACTTATGTTACCGCATCTAATGTCACGATTTGTCGATTTTGTCGACGGTTTCTGGTACATCGGTTATAAAATAACGAAACTTCAACAAAAAACATAGAGATGATTCCTAAGCGTGATACAGGTATTTAACTTTCATCTTTTCAATGTTCTATAAATCATTCTTCATTTTTGAGCACTGGAGGCAGTCGATTTGCATAGAGTTCATCAAATTGACTGTTCGACAATATTTGTCAGCTTCCTGTCATACATGTCTCACCCTAAAAGTTGACGACCACTGACGAGGGAACTAACTCATCCCTGTTTCTACGAAAAAGCTTTTGAACAGATTCAAATCTTAACTAATGGGAGATAATTGAATGAATTTGAGATTGGACTTGACCCATCCGGAAACTGCATAAATGTTAAAAAGTTATTAATGCGGTCTAAGCGTTTTCTACCACCAACCTCGAGCGAGAAGGTATAACAACTACCATCTCTGAAAATATTCCTTCGGCAAATGTGCTTTGAGATTGATGCTTATCAAAAACCTCCCGTATAAGTGCAACAAATTACACACTATGCAGATTGTTACACACAGACGGCCAACAACAATGAGCTCAGTATCAACTCCCCCTGGAACTAATTAGGTCGGATGAATACTTACTTCCTTTGACAGTTAAAACGAAATTCACTGGAAAGCTAGGTCAGTAGACCAACTTTCCCCGCTTGGTGATTCGCTCGTTGGCCACCAGTGAGGTAAACCCAACACAAAATGCACGGGCAGTGTGATTTTAATTCGTTAATAAAATCAATTCATGCTCTGCTTTGTTAGTCATTTAGTATCAGCTTCATATCGGGTGGCCTCAGATGCGTTTCGCATTGAGCCATTTTTCCAAACGGTAGTGTGAGGAAAATACGGCTAATCCGCCCGAACCGACCTCCATATTGGTTGAGCGGAACTCTTCCGAACTGCAATCAAATTTAACTATCGTCTAGGTTCGATATGATAGGATTTCTCCCTCTTGGTTTATGTTTAGATGGAGAAATTCCGTTGGTTGTGCAATAAATTGGGCTTATGTTCACATCGAAGCACTTGTACTAACCAAGAACCGAGTCATCGGACTTATACGCCTCGCGGCTTCCATTTCATGCAAACTCTCTGAGATTTTTCATCCGGTTTGGAAATGGTGACACTACAAGATGCTTACTCAATGAGTCGCACACCTCAAGGTCAACTTGTATGGTTCTTATAATATATTTTCAGTTGTTTCAGTGTTAGGTGTAATGCGTCAATATCTTGTAGCCACATAATTTATCAATTTACTACAGTTGGAAAATTTTCATTCATTGGCTTATTTACAATTCACTGAATTAAAAGAGGTAAGCAACTAGAATACGTGTGATCAACTTAATAAGCACTTTCATGGAACTGGAATAATTTATCGGAAAGAATGAACTTCCGTGCTGCTTTGCTTGAAGTTTTTTCCACATCTGAACTACTACAACTTTCATCGCGACACTCAAGGTTGCGCAAATTCGAACAGTGGTAGAGGCGATCTAAGAACATAGGAGTGGGAGATAAAGTTCGAAATAAATACATTTCACCCATATCCATCAAAATGCAAGTATGATATTGGAAACTGAATTGTATTTCCAAAATAAGAGTCATGTTTTGCGAGTCTGATGATTCCTGGGAATTTACTAATGACTCAACGATGTGCTAATCGATAAAAGAGCTTTCGGATCGTTGGTCTGCTGAAGTGCGCTAAGACTGTCATCGATTGTTGGAAAAAGTCTTTGTGTCAACGAAAAAACTATAGAACACAGTCACTAAAACCCGGTCCAACGTATCATAAACAGGAAATCGTTTCTCTCCACTGCAGTTGGACTTATCACCTTTCCCATTCTCGTGTTTGGGTGCACATCAGTTTCGGGTTTGATCTTGCCGAATAACTCACACAGTCTATTTTATGGATTTTTCATGTGTTTCTCTCGCTCTCCGGCTCCAAACGTTTGGTGGGTTTCTTCTATCCAGTCGAACATTCCCGGGTTTTTGTGCCATCACTACAATACATACACAATATCACTTATCACCCCGAATTGGTCTAATTTTGTTCCACCTTAGCTAAACCAAAGGAACTCGAATTGTGCCAGTTCGTGCGCTAGGCAAATCGCAAACTTGAAGGTCACTGTGTGCGTGTGTGTGTGTGTGTGTGTGTGTGTGTGTGTGGAAGAATAATTGCGCGAGCAAGGGCATCAGGAGGGGACGAAGGGAGTGTAAGATGGACAAACAGACGGGAGCGGAGACGGACAGACGTTGCAGATGAACACGCGGTCACAGAAAATGCCTAAACCTATATGCACGCACGCGCCCACGTGCAGACACTTCACTGTGCACAGACAGACTAGTGGTTTTGGGGAAACCCTATTAGGTGTATGGTTATAGTTACCATTGGGTGCCATTGTGCATTTCATTGACATCAACAAAAGGGTTTGCTTGGAAAGCGAGCAGTATTGGCACTCATGCAGTGATTTTCATTTGCCCACTTTCGCCCCATTTTTCACCAAGAGCCCACAGTTTCGCCGGGCTACACGACTCTACCGCGGTGCGCATAGAGCACCAACGACCCAGACAAACTGATAGACCTGTCCGCAACCCCCAGTCCAATTTGGTAAGCACTCAGGCATACACACAAACTCGCTAAACATACACACACCACAGCGCCCAGCTGTGTGTGCGACGTCAGGTTGTCACGTTGCCCACGCGCGCGCGAGCGCGTGCATGCGTGCCACTGTCACCGTGGGTCGGTGGTGATCCGGTTGAAACGGTCGTCTGACAATTGTCCCGGTCATACCGGCACAACTTGCGTTGTATAACCAGGACGTTCAAGCTAGGTTTTGTACCGTACTCTCCCTAGTTATTTTTGGGCTTCCGCTTCACTGAAGACATTCGTTTGCTGTTCGTGTAGGTAAGTCTTTCTGCATGTCTCTTTGCTTTCTGAACAAATGTGAGTGTAGAGTTTAAAGATTTGAAATTATTGTTATTTCATGTAGGAAAGATATTTGTGTTACTTTGTGAGCATAAGCGTTTTGAGCTAAGGTTCAACCTGTTAGTGTATCAACCTTACTTCAGTACAAAGCAGTAAATAGGGCAACACCATTGCCAACTGTTTCACAATGATGTCATTGTTGTTTCACCGATATTGATATTTGGTTCCAGGGAGTGTTTGTAAAACGCACGCTCAGAGAAAGAACCCCTATAAACAATAAGTTTTCAGTGCTTCTGAGTTTGTAGGATACCAAATGTCATCTGCATGTTTCCGTTCACTGAATACTGAAAGAAAGAATCGGGATAGATGCAGATGACCCACGGTCAAAATTTATATTCGGAGTTCTTTCAAATACTCGTTTTGATCTAATCCTGCTCGATTGATCAGTTCGGGGAAAGATAGAATTGGGAATGATGACTTCTGACTTCTGTATAAGAAATTATCCCTTCATCTTCCTGTTTAATACTTTCGGTTCAACATTCAGTATTATATACGTCATTGCATTGCAGGTCGAAATAATAGCCGGATATGTATTGAACTTCAATATATATAAGAAATCTTAACTAAACCACTAATCATGCCCAATTACGGAGGATAAAGCTCATAGCTACATTTCATGGGAAATATCATGTCGTCATCGAGAAGATTATGTTTGTGACATACTAAAATCTACAACTTTGATATTTGTAGGTAGCCAAGTGCCAATTTTCGCCGTTTTTTAACTAAATAGGCTGGAGGTAATTAAAATAAAACTTTTGCAGTACCTTTCCTATTAGCTCGAAACAGTGCCTGAATCACGATCTTTCAGGCATTATATTCTTGATTGAATTGGACAGCCTACAGGAGGGAAAATTTTCGGGTTTCTGAAAAACCGCGTTCGGTTCTCTTAAATTCAATAGCTCGTTAAATCGAGCACCTAGTTTTAACCCGTTCAGGAACATTACTATGTGACCACTATTAACTAAAAATTCCAGCAGCCGACCTTTAATTTTTGTGAAACATTTTATCTAGTCTTTCCCACATAAAATTTCACTCTATTACCTCTGCTGCTGTTCAAGGAGGATTGCCAGCTCCAGAAAAGTCACATACACCTTGAACATATACCATTGAATCGCTGTTAAATAAGGCCGACAGTCTCGTCTTTACCAGACACCTCGTCTAAGACAAAGCGGTTTATCATGTGCATGTTAATGAAAATTTCCAGACTGAATTAGTCTTTTGCTGTAGTGTCACATGTTCCGACAGCATTGGTTAAACACGTCAATCACGAGGCTGACTAACTCCATGTGTCAACTCAGTTGGGGGCCATCCTCTCCAACATTTTAGCGTAAATATATAGACAGTATACACTAGATTCCTAGGATGAAAATCATAGACTAACTTCTAGGGTTTGCCACATTTTACGGCATTCAACTGCAGAAGATATGCCAAGATATGCCAATATGCTAATCTCTTTTAAACTAATATCTGCGTTGGAGGACTGGGAGAGTAGGAGATAGGAACGGGATAGATGCGACATCAGGTGAAAACCGAATAGTTCATCCGAAGGGGCATCTCAAACAGAAGGAGATTCCATATTCAAGGACATATCATTCTGGGAAGTCACATTACTCTGGGTTAATTCGACATTTGATTGGTGTTGTACCAATAAAATAACTGCTAACTCTAGGTCCTATTAAGCTATACTTGTTAGTTTGATATACAAATATAATCAAGTCACACCGAATTCATTGTTTAAGTCAATAAGAACCCTCCCATCATGCATGCAATCAGATCATCACTTCAGCTCTACATTAATTAGTGTTGGCTTTTCCAGACCAATTAAATGAATACTATGAAATGAATACTATTTGACACCCAAATATGCCATTCTTTTGTTTCATGGAACTGTGCTTTTCGGTCAGTACAAAACCTAATATTGTTCTGTTTTCCTCCCATTGATACACTGAGTTAGGGAATTCTGTTCTCCAGTTAGTCCCAAATAGTTCAAACGCATTGAAGATATAAAACCCAATCCCGTCTCACACATACACAAAGAGAAACAAGGATTTATATAACGTTGTGAAAAAAGGAACATATTCTCCACTATTTGACGAGACAACCGATTCTTAATTGGCACACTGTCACCTTTAACTCAGTTACGGCTTGGCATGTTTTTATCTGGTTTTCTGCTCTTCCGTAGCGATTCATCCGCATCGAATGAAGATCTATCAAGGTAATTGATAGTACGTTTAGTTTCTTTTCCTGACGATCGTTAGTTTAAAAGTACTAAGGTGTTTGTTGAACGAATACCATTTTTCGATTCTGCTGCTGAAGTTGGTGTATATACTACTTACTTAGAAATAGCAGTACGATCCATGCACGCTTAAAAACATCTTATATACTCACAATGATGATTTCTATCTACCATTTGGGTGGCGTTTGAACGGATAAGCGCTGCTGTTTGGAGGCGTGACAGCCGTCTCCACTCTAAAACTATTAGAAGTGGTAAAAACACGAGAAAAACAAAAACGAGATATAAATGTGACCTAAAATTCTACATGCCAGTGGGCAGAACTTTCCACAATGTTGTGAAAGCTGCAAGCAGTTTTAGTGTTTCTATGTCCAAAAGTTTTCTTTTGAGTACGGATTGATATATTGCCCTTTTTGTTGTATGGGAACAGTCTCTTAATTCTGCACTGTTAATGATATGTTTCAAAACTATGGCATTAAAATGACAGCTGCAATCTTCCGGTACTATTTGATTTAACAAGGATTCATCAGCACTTTTAGGGAACCAAACTGTTATTTTCAACAAGTTATGAATGAACTCACTGGCACCAACTCAAGATCTCAATCACTGTTGTCATTTTATGACAGTATACTGAAGGGACAAAAGATAGACTTTAGTCGATTATTGTGAAGATAATCCGAAGGCAGTTATGAAAGAATGTGAACATATATTTTGGCGAAGAACCTTACTTCTACTCAAACGAGGGTTCAGTCTAAGTCGAACGGATATTTGAAAAATGTGAAACTGGGGGAATAATTTTATTACATGGTAGTGAGTTTTCATAATATAGATTTTCTGGTGTACTGATCTCCCACAAAATAATCACATGACTATACTACCTATTGTCTTGTAATCGATGTTATCTTCCAGACCCACTTTTTACTTAAATTCCTAATACTCACTTTACACATTAGTTGGCCCCTAAATTATACTTTCAATATATAAGGTGAATACTTACGAAGTATATCTGTAAGTTGCATGCATTGGTTTAGATGTTTTCAAAGAACGGACTGGTACCGCACTTTCCCGATTACCAAAGACATTAGCCACAGTACGGTCTAAAAAGGAAGGCCTGATTGAGAATTTCAGCTACCGGACGATTTGATAAGACAAAAGCATGGTGATATTTCTCTGAGGTTACCATGGTTGGAAGAAATCAAATATAGAGCAATTGCAGTCTATTCTCCTAAAACCTAGACAAACTTTAGTGTTTAAAGCTAATTTCGGGATTTTGCTCTCAGGTGGTAGTTGAACGAGGGAAGGGTTTGACCAAAATGGAACTTGACTTATCATTTTCCCCAAACGGCCAAAACATATCCGCTGAATGCTATATCACATGCGGCAGGACAGATTCTCTGAGTGAATGCGAGTTCTGTTGTCCCTTGTTCATTAGGAGTGTGAGAGCCTCTAATGTGCACTGGATACTGAACGGATAGTGATCACAATTCGATCCATTACTGATGACGAATTTTGACATCTACATTTCCTCTAAGATTGTATGTTTAACATCGTGACTACATCATCTTTTACCTCACCCGTCTCATAATCCCTCACTCAGCAATTAGTGTTGGCTTATGCAATACTGCAGCTTTTTGATATATACTCTCGAAAATCCTAAGCATCAAAACATTGGTAGAATGAGATACCTCATTGGTATACCCTGTATCCAAAGTGAAAGCAAATACTGTTGAAGCTGAAAGTTAATGAATTAATTAGGTTATCCTACCCTATCCCTCTGTTCAACCCGACTGCGATTGGTGACCTTTGACCTTCGCACTAGTAGAGTGTTTTTGATCTTTAAAGATTTTTCATTGCCCTGGTCGAACTTTCACATGAATGTTTGTACACAGTTGAAGAGATAACGTGAAACAGTTGAATTCAGCCTGTCCTGTGACGATGCTTGTTCTTGCTCTTATGAAATTAATTAGGTCTTTTTAAATTGTGTGAACGTTGTCAAATACCGGCTCTCAGTTGCCACGAAACGAGTTCGAAATTTTCATGCGCTTAGGATTTCGTACGTCTATTGATAANTAATCCGGGTACTTCGGTAATCCCAGATTGCGATCTCTGACTAGGAAAGTACAGGAGTTAGCTGAATTTGGCAGTGTATCGAAATAAGAAAGTTTAACCGCTAATATTTACGGAAGAAAATAAAGATATGGCTAAACACGTTTAAAATATTATTACTGATAAAGTCGGACAGGGTTGAGTTATACAAACAGTTATGAGGAAGTCAGTCAACTCATGGCTTCAACTTGTATTCCGAAGATCTCAACGAGGTTTGCTGGTTTGCAGTTCGACGAGCACTAACCGTGTTGAAGACACCAATCCCTACCTTGGAGATAGATAAATCAATCATACAGTGATATTTCCAGGATATCTTCATGTATTCAGACTTTTCATAAACCAATACTATCTTTTGGTACTTATTACCTTAGAGCAATCGGATATTGTAGAGGGAATCAGCGTAAAAGTTTGTAAAGCCTAATTTTGAGGGAGTATTCACTAGGGTGAAGAACCCATGGGATAAAATCTATGACAGCCGTGCTATCAATGAAGTGCAGACAGAATACGTAAAAGATGGATGATAAATTTAAACACGCGTTGTTATCGAATGCGAGTAGTTGGGGCCAGTTTTTCCTGTTTCCTGAAATAGAGTCGTGAAAATTTGTGGTCGGATTTAAGGACTTTGAGATCTAAGAATATATTTTATAAGAACTCTGTACATGTTCAAACTTGAACTTTGGAATCTAAAAATAAGAAACTCTTTTGGAAAATATTAATCATAATGTTCAGCATAAACAGATTTAATTTGAACTGCAACAATTTTCTCGGAAAAGTTAAACTGAAAATATATGCATTCCTAAAACGAGAAATAGAACTAAGCCCTTTTATGTGTCAGTTATACGAGGAAGTAAGAAGAGAATTGAATGTGTTCGGTGATCAACACGCGATCAACGTCGCCAGCTTGCAGCCCTGGAGACGGTGTTTTCATCTCCACCTATCGTCCTGTACAATTATCAGAATAAAAACAATAAAGCATCAGAGTTGACGACATATTGGTTTGCAAATAGAATTTCAATGGTTAGTTGACCAACCGCTTGAAACAAACAAACCGAGCATCTGTTTTAGCGGTTTAATCTGAGTTTTAACACTGAACACAGTGGTTCAATAATTATTGTAATAATCATTTTCAAGTGCAACTAATGAAAACAGAAATCGCCGAAGGAGCTGGTACTGACACACAGTCCTTTAGGAGGATTCGACAATTTTGTTACTTTGTCTCCCGCTTGAGATCCTAAGAAGTTCCACTGCGTACACTCACACGTTTTGTATATTTCTGTGTTGTTACTGAACGTCTATACCGCTTCTCACTTTGGTGTTCACTGAGCTGAAAACGTATTCATTAGGATGAATAAAGCGGTTCAAGACTTGACTTGACCAATGAGCGTATTCAAAAACTTGCATAATGTTCACCATTTTTTGAAACACTCACTCGATCACTTGTTAATTTTCAAAAACTTTGAGACTACGTAGGAGGACAGTGTTCATTTTGAAAATGCATCACACGAAAATTGCATCCACTAAAATTAATTAATTTTCTGATTCACATAACACTGTTGCTATTGACTGTTATGATTGAAGTGAAATTAATTTCTGCTCTAAACCCTGCATTGGCCGTTTACCGGGGCAAATTGTTACAATCTTACACTTAGTTTCTAATTGACTTTTTTCATCACAGTCATTATTATTGATTAAGTTTCGCCCTTCTAAAGAAAGTTTTCTTTGTACAGTTAAACAAAGACTGGAGAAGATTCCATCTGGCGTTTCACTCCCACAGGAGCTCACCAATAATGGTTTTCACCCGATCCAGAAATCGTTCACAGATTATTGCTGTAGAAATGGAGGAGTGTGTTTTACCGCTCATCCAGTAGTATGATGTTGTTCATCCAAATTGTCTGCTTAGTTTCATTTCTTTTATAACCCAAAAACTGTCCGAATATGCTGTACACACTACTTATCCAAGTAAAATGAACCCCATATAATTCATCGGGTGAAATACTCAGGGACAAGTAACCTTTTTCCTAAAAAATACCTAATTTTGAACTGCCATGCTTTCAGACTGTTATTGATAGTTGGTTCATATGTTGCTCACAACTTGCTCCCATCTCGACAACAGCTTTTATATAATGCAGTTATTTGCCTCAGGTTTTCGTTTTACACCTCTTTGAAGATTATAGTTACTGTTATCAGCGTGAGCCGAGGTCATCATCACTGAATGAACATGTTGCTTTGGTAGACAAGATATTGAAAAACGGGTTTGATATTTATGGCGGACTGAATTTATTTCCGCTTGTCCGTCGAACTAGGTATTTAAAACCGGTTCAACACCGTTTAAAATTAACTTTAAAGGAAAGGCATCAAATGAAGTTTATTAACACCTAATGAAAGGTCCTAAAGCACTAAGGGTGTTGTCTCGGCTAGCGATGAAACGTTTGCAAACAAAATGTTACGTTCAGCAAACCAGTTGAAATAAATAAAGTCTGTTGGTCATAAATTGGTCTGTTATTGTCACTTTCACTACCTGACCCATTTTATTGGATTTGTATTGTGTACAGTTTCCGAAGTATTTGAACATTATTGATACCCTGACTGTCACCAAAACGATTTCTCTTTGTAGGATTGATGAAAGACGTTTCTGCCGCATATCCTAATTGAGGGAGCTAGCTTCCACCTTAAATCAAAATGCTGTCATTTGCACGCAAATAGTTGGTCAGCGGAATCTTAATTCATCCTTTTCCGACTGTTTTATTGAATTTAGGATTTTCAGTATTTACTTCTCTCAAAGTCATAATATGCCTGTCGTAAAAAAAGCAATTAGTAAATTTCACAAGCAATGCTGTGTGGAAACGATGATCAGGAGAGTATTTTTGCATTTTTCAGCCAAAAATAGAGAATTATTACAAAGCAGAGAATTAATCAGATGAGCAGATCAATGATTCGTTTGACTGTACGTGTGTGCATGATGTAACTGAGCTCCATCCAGCATTGGAAGCTTAATGGAGTTATTGAACTCACACGGTGAACGGTATACAGCAATTGTGAAATGCTACCTCCATTTCTCTACGTTACGTTATTCCTGATCAAATTATAATCAATTTCTTTCTATCACATAATTGAACCGATCCCTACCCACTCATTTAAAACATTCTGCTTGTCTATTCAGAGCTAAGGGAATCCTGGAAGATGTTTCTCAGTTTTCTGTATCTTCACGGTTCATATGTTTTTCTACATTGACCACGTGCTTATGGTATCGGAGAACTGCTGAAACAGATGGATAAGCACTTTCTTTCATTCATACCGGAACCAAATGACACGTGCACCTTGAGTGGGATTGCAAATGAGCATTATGGCATTATACTTTCAGTAACACGCGGTTAGAATGATAAAGAACAAACAACATCCAAAATTATTTCACTTGGATAGTATGGTATTGATATGTATCATTCATTCACATGCGAGACAGTAATAGTTAATTTTTTTCTTGAAAATGGATATACCTAGACCGCGATCCCTATTCTCTCGCCATTAAGGGGCTGAAGTTTTTGAACATTACACAGTTTTAAATGCCATGGAGATGTTTATGATAACCAACAAAGTGCACTGGACAGCAGCTTTATCCTGTTTGGGACTCGTCAGCAGTGCGTATTTTTGTGTCGCTGTCAGGACTCGAACCGCGATTCTTCGGGCTATGCCTGTGAGAAATCGGATGGGCCAATCCAAACATTCACCATCTAAATTACACAAATTGCTGTACGAATTTATGGATACCAGGTCACGGTGCTTTCTCATTCATTATTTGTAAACTAATTTAGCCGACTTATTGGTCACTTGTTCTGCTGCATGCTCTCCTGGCTGCTTCCGATTATTTTATTGAATGCTTCTGGATAAAGTAATGGTTTGTCTATGCCTTCTTGCATTTCATATTCTGGAAAAGACCTGGTAATATCAGAAAGCACACTATGGATGTTAGCAAAAGTGTAGTCAAATTGTCAGCTTGTCCACTATTCACTCTCACGCACTACCTTCTTGGTTTCGGGGCTGCTTTTCTGTCTGTTTGTCGGCTTGTCAGTCAGTCACTCAGTCATTCAGTCAGGCCATTACACATCAGCTCGCTTGAAAGACGAGCCTAGCTACAGATCGAAAGTGCACAAAAACCCTGGACAATTTTAGCATATATGTTTAACACGATTTATCATAAACGAGGCCACAAGTCTTATCGAATATAGCAGTATTCGAAGCCCAACAGAGACGCATTGTTTCTCGTACTGCAGAGCGCACAGAAACTGTCCCGGTCGAGAAGTCCCGCATCTGTCACCGCGTCGGCCCTGGCCTAAATGGAATGCGACCTCGGGTGCCAATTTGTGTGCTTGTGTGTGCATGTCGATGTGTTTTCCCCGTGTAGGCGTGTCCTCATAAAACACGGTATACCCATGGACTGCGTGAAGGACGCTGGACGCTGCACATCAAAGCTACAATCGATATGTGGATGTGCGAAATTTGTGAAAACGATAGGATTTGTTCCAATTGATCTGTTCCAACTGCCGTTTGGAGGTGTGGAGCTCTATAACAGAAACAGATTATGAGCAGATGTGATGCAGCTCGAGCCATCTCCCATCATGCTGAAAATTCATTCATTAAGATGCACAAATTAGGACTAATTCTATAATTAATTTTTTTGAAAAAAAGCCTTCTGATACACTGTTTTTTAAAACGAAAGTACCAACTGCGATTTATTGGTTTATTAATTAACCGTTCATTGGACGACAATTTATTACATCAAGTTCACTTATCATATCCGGCAATCAAAGATATGTGACTTGAAACGGGGAACCATAGAAAGTATCGAAAAGGTAGAAGTGACATCGTATCGACTTCCATCTTAGTTTCGTCTAGCAAAAATTGTTTTGCGATGCTAGAATTTGAACCTTGTCGTAGATTATGCCAGCGATAAAGTCGTGTACCTTTTGGCAATTACCATCATCTATTTTATAATAACAGTTAGTCCAATAAAGTCTTTGATTTACAATGAGATGTACTAAAAGTTTCATTCACTAAACTTTTAGCTATCTTTCTGTTACCTAACACGGTGAATAATCGAAGTTGAAAATAGTGAATGTGATTCACAGCAAGCAGGAAGAAGAAAAGTTTTGAATATACAAGGTATTCATGGATAAATGTCAAACCGATAAACTTTTTCAATTTGAAAACTAAGATGATTTAAATCACAGTGGTTAATCTAGGCACCAATAATTTACGGTTTAAAGCATATTCATAAGCTTTGCAATATTTATATTACCACGTTCTTAATTTGTAAAATGAAAGACAATTTGTCACTGGTGGAAATAGATCTAAGATTTTGATACAACATGAAAGGCTAGTAAACAAATTTCAAAACAGGAAACCTAAGTAATCGCGCCATCGATTATTCAGGTTTGCTCTAGTATTTGTTTTTATGCAAACCATTGTTTTTGCAACACTAAACGACCTGTGTCAAATATTTAATTATTGAAATAGTCTCTTATAGATCAAAGTGGTCCCTTTTGTAATTTCCCGCAATTATTATCCTCAAAAACATTTAGTAGAATAATTATTTTAGTGGTTGTGCAATAGGGTCATCGGACAACACAGATTGATCACTTTACTACCGACCTGACAGATCAATGATCACACAATTAGCAGTTTACCGCTAATATAGCGCTATTGTAAAACGCGGGCGACGAAACAATCGGAATTGAAAGTATGAAATCCTAAAAAGTAAATTTGTAGATGAGTGCTTACTGGAAGTAAAGTGAAGACCTACATTGATCCTAATGACATAGTCTTTCAATGAATCTTAATCGCTTACAGATATTTTGGGAGTGATGGAGGTCGAAGTCACCATTCAAAGTGCACATCATTGGGGTTATCCAGAATGGTGAAACAGAGATGCGATATTATTCAACTGTTTTTCTCACATCTCGGTTTCAATAAAATATATCATTATAATCTTTCCACCGGAAATCGAAGTTTTGAAAACACTTTTTAACATAGCAGACGATTCCTTTCAAATTTTTAAAAACATTTCACACTGAAATTGCTGACAGGATAGAACAGTTGATACAGTGTGTTTCTGATTACAATTTCACCATAAAGACAATCTACCGTTTAATCATCAAACAAAATGTTTAGATATGCTGGTAATGAATAGGCATCTGTTAGGCCAGTCGATCAAACAATGTTGAGTATTATCGGATCTCATAGAAAAAAAAACAGGTAAACTGTAGTGCATTGCAAAAATAATTTTATCGGTTTTCATTGACGTTTTCTTTCTATGATGAACATACCAACAAATGTAGCATTGGTGTAGATTCAATGGTAATTGCAAGTTTTTAAATGTTTTTGGAACTGCAACTTTCGTATGGGAAAAGTGCTTCCCGAAAATGGCTACGTAGAAATCCTTCACCGCTGTTAACTGGAAGTATTATAGAAAAGATTATTTGAAATTCATTTCTGGTTGAAAAAGTGTTTAGATTGAACAGCTCAGTCAAATTCAGTAACGAAACTCATCAAGGCGGATGTTCTCATCATGTCAAATTTGAATACCCATTCATCGGAAGAGTCCTTGTATTTACGTTTGATGCATTTCAGAATCACGAAGGGATATTTTTTCGATATTGTCCTAATTGTTTATCCGTTAAAAATCATCAATGAAGTGAGATAGTACAATTGATTACAAGTGCGCACTTTCTTTCTGCCACAGACTCCCTCTCCTCATATCAAATCTTCTCAAATTCTACATATTTGTTTCATTTGCTCATTCGCAGGTTATTCCATGGTCTCCTGCTCACGGCTGCTTGGAAGTTGGTGATCAAATCCTTGACATTGAAGGACATTTGGATACCGAACTTACTTGGCAAGAAGCTGAATCTCTTGCCTCTCTGAAAAGCAATTATCTCCGTTTGGGAGTAAGACGGTGAGTGTGATTGTACACATATTTGCGTGTTGAATTTATTGTTTCGTTTCCAGAGTGAGAAACTTGCCCTGTACACCATCTCGAGTATAACGTGTCCGGCTAGGCTAAGTTTTCTTCGGAAATAGTTGCAAGGCTATGAGAAAACAAATGATTATGAAATGATGCGCCATATATAGTTAGAAGACTGGGATCCAGAGGTAGTTTTGCGTCTTTGGAATTTGAGTTGTCGCATAGCCAAACAGGCATTTTACGAGTATATTTTTTGTAGTTTGGCAGTTTCATTCACAAGCTGACCAATAATGTTTGCTTGCCTTGGCATTAGACCCCAATGTCTGTCTCCCCCCTCTTTTGTTATCCAGTGTATGTTTCTACAGCTAATCAGCAAATGCAACTTGAAACACTGTTGATTTTGTCTTCTACTGTAAAACAAATCAGGGACTTGTTTTTCTTATCACCCGAAGAACTAAGATGCAATGCTTGTCTCTCTTACCGTGTCTTTTCCCGTTCTGATCAGTAAATGCACTTAGCTGAACCCGTTACGTGACTAGTGCAAGCACAGAGTTAGACCGCCATACTCCAAAGCTATTTAAACTGATTCAGTACTCGAACAATCAGGGCAATGTTTACAATAATTTGGAGCAAATAATGCATAAAGGAATGAAGTATAGTGTGAAAAATATAACGAAGTCAACATGAAGCGATGGGATCAGGCGATCTGCCTTCCCTTGAATTATTGAATGTTTTCTACATTGGGGAAGTGTGTACATCTGTAACTTGTCCTTCTGATTCCACACTTACCAAAAAGAAGTTTACGAAAGCACACGCACGCATACATGTACCTCTTTCAATGTATCACTGGTCACCGGCTCGAATGAGCATCAGGTATATTGGACACGGTCGTTTGAGCCCATCTAAATGGCGCACGATTTGACAAATTGAACACCATCCTGCAGTCGGTTGGGGTGTGTGAACATAACACCCAACAGGATTTGGCTAACTAAAGCCGACGGTTGTAAAGTGAAAAGGAAAGTTAACCCTGTCCAATACGAAACTATAAACCTATTTCTTTGTTACAAAGATCAGTGTATCTCAATCTATATGGCACACGTTCTGGATTCAGACATGTGGGAAGTCTAATAATAATGAAACGACAGAAAGGTCAGTGATAAAATCATAAGATACCACACAAGTGAGGTTGTAAACATGTAATCTGCATATTGACTCTGAACAATGGAGGGGTGATGATGCATAAGGATTTTGGGAAACGGTCAGTGAAACCCATGGAATTGGAAGTTCTGGTGACATCATAAGGTAAAACTAATTATAAATTAGACAACAAAATGTTCTACCGAGAACAAAAGTAAAAATGAATATCAACTACAGTGATTTTACTGGTACACTGTACTCTCAATTTGAATTCAGGGTTCCATATAAACGTATCAATAAGGCATATTCCATTCACTTCAAACAAGTTATCTAATGAAAAGCAAGAACATTCTATTGGATGAACGATTTGCCAAAGCTGATTTGTTATACACGACTGATTATTAGACACGAGTAAATTCCCGTTCCACCAAAAAGTATCTGTTGTTTTGTTGTCCAAGATACAAAGCAATCGAAATCATTGTTTCTCATATTTTGAGACGAGTTTTAGACAATCCATTTGTGAAAAAATCAGAAACCTCGCTGATCGCTGCCAACACATTTATATTGCCTGCGCTCGATCAGCTGATCTGTGAAGCCACTCGTCTGTAAGCGCTTCTTTCTACTTGCCCTTTGGTGGACTACAGCTGATTTCCATGGAAAGTTAAAGTGACCGCCAATTATCTGGTTCGTTCATGGTTAATCGGATGACTGAAAAACTGTGAAAATCAAAGCTTTTGATTTTGTTTTGGCTATCGACTTATATAGTATACAAACTGCAGAAGTACAAATAGCGTTTACATGTGAGTTTTAAACTCCTTGAGGCTATCAGTCTAGGAGCAAATTGATTGGTTAATAAATGCAAAATATTTTTTGATTAGTATTATGAAATTTTTCAGTAAAAAATTCTGTTTAGTAAAATCGTACAATCGTCTTAGTGATAGCAACGTGTTATGGTGAAATGAAAACCGATTATACATTCGAAATTTTGAGTAAAGTTCCATTCACTGAAGGCTTAGTTTTTTATGCATACACCACATGTTCCTTAGCACCGAAAGAGTTTTATCAAAATTGCCATGACGAAAGTCCCAGAGGACTAACCAGATGGTGAAGTGATTTGCGCCTGCGGTGGCCTGGGTTGGAATTCCAGGGTACACATTATCGCCCGGAGCCAACGAAACTTACACAATGATATCCCTATTTTCAAATTCCCTACCGGTATTCAATAAATATTCCTAGGCAAGCGATTCTGTTCGTAATCGATTGAACGTCCCCAAAATAAAGGAATAACAGCTTATCCTACTTTTACGCTGCAATATGTTTTGTTGTAGGACTGGAGTATTTGAACAAATGCAGTCGAAGAATGTAATACGATTCTAATGGAGCGATCACTACGGAGTTCGAAGAAAAAGAAAACACTAACGTTTTTGGTAACGCAATTGGTTCAAGTAGTTATCTTTTCAATTCGTGAACATCGCTTCATTTTTTCTGGTTCGAATAATAAAAGAACCGATTGAGCATTATTTACTTTCTGGTTATATTTTCCGTGCTTTCTTGAAGATTGAAATTAATAAGGCTTAGGTGGGAATTTTGAACAGTTTAGACACTTTCTATATCAATCGAATTATAAGGAGGTCCTCCATAAATGTGGTAATGATTTTAAGAGTGGTATTTGGATAGAGAAGAGGTATTTAGGAAAGAAAACCTCATATAAGTTGTAAATATATGCTTCAGTACGTAGAAGCATCCAACCATCGATGTTGGCTAGTGTCAAAGGTTTACGCATACCCTAACTGGTCAAAACATCGGTCATAGGGCATAAAGTTTGGTTTACGAAAAATCGCTTTTGTGTATTCGGAAAACGTGCTACCATCCCAATAAACGCAGTGATCGCCAGCAGTCCGGCCTTCTGTTGCGAGCGATTGCGGACCAATTTACTTACATGAAGTGGAGAATATCATGTCTTCCCGAGTTTCTTTCCCAAATAAGTCCTTTTACTGCTACTGATTCCCAGCCTTCGTAGATTCTCCTGTGCATAGCCGTATGGCTTGCAGTTATTCCCTTTTGATTTGGCCCTAAATCCATAACACGAGGAAACTGACATTTCTGAACTACAGTTTCATCTCATCAATCCAGGTCGGCACCAATGGTAAATGTTATTTCTCTGCACGAAACGCGTTTATGTGACAATTATGATTATGGTGATCCCCCCATGGATTGGTCTCATCTCAGCGATGTCGTCCTCCAAACAGCGACGTTGTTTCGAGATTTTCATTCTAAAATGCAACACACCAGTCCCCTTCTATGCATGCATCAAGCGCGATCAATTACACAGAGGTTACCATTAGAAAATATTTTTAGGGTCTGACCAGGGGAAAAGAAGTTAAATGCACTGATCCTAATACCAGACGATAGGGCAATGATTAATCGATATTGGTTGATGTGTACGTGTGCGTGTGCGTGTGTGTGTGTGACCGATGCAATAACGCCCAGTGTTTGTCCTTGGTCATCCAACTGACCGCCACGATGACCGTTCATGTCCAGTGTTTCATTCACCGATCGATAGATAGGAAGGAAGTGCTGACGGTGTGGATACCGATTTACCGAGACTGAAACGGAACAGTCACCGACATTTTTGCTGACCAGGCGTAGGTGGTATCTGACTGATGATTGGGATTTAACGCACAAATATTGCACAGATCTAAACCTATTGTCGGACAAAGAAAACAATCCGGGATGGAGGAATGGGAAGCGACAGTTTTGGTGTTTAGATCAGAGTGCCAATCATGAACAGTGCACTGATCTGCCACCTCAATCGCCGAACACTACAACGAAAGCCTATTTTTGTTTTATAGACCCAAGCAATCTGGAATCTAGTCGAGGAATTCAGGTACGTCTAGGGAAGGTGCTAAATTTACCTAATCGAAATAAACAGTTTAGTCGTAATGATTTATAAGGAATGTGTATGTGCTTGGGTCTTGGTTTCCAGTACTTTCCCATCTTGATCGATTGGGTTTATTGAAGTGCACAAAACCGAAAATGCTGGTAAAGAAATCATACGTCAGAGAAATTATCCGTCGTAAAACTACAATTAGTGCAAGAATGTACTAAACATCTTTACTGAGGATTTTCTGTGTAACTTTGAAAGTTTATTCATTTTGGCGGGTTCATCAAGCTGGAACTACTGTTTACAGATGTTTCACAGCAAGGTTAGGCACCGTCCATCGTGCAACT
>UZAN01039536.1:100555-148374 GCA_900618425.1 Echinostoma caproni
TTTCTCGGAGCGGGGAGGGGTGCTTTTGATCCAGAGCAACAAATCGACAGCAAGACTGGGTCATTACTCAGCAATGAAAGTAGGAAAAAAGAGATATATTGAGAAATATTAAGTGACTTTAAAATAGAACATCAAAGGCACTGATAACAACATCAAAAATGGATGCACATCCAACACAAGCACAATCTATCTGACCGGTACAACAGATTCTGCGTATCAACGAAATTTTGAAAATGAGAATCCGTTTCGCTACGTGGCACGAGACCACGTAAATCTTAGTTATTCTTTTTTCACTGTGAAATACGTTTCGCATATCTGGGCGTTTTCCAGCTTGTCACCGTTTCTTCTTGATTGGTCAATGTTTTCTTGACTGCAGATTTTCCATCCCATTTCACATCGCAGACTGTCTACAAGGTTTTACTTCCCCGTATGGTCCCAGGGATACAGCTTTCCTTGACATGTTAGGTGGAACCTGCAATCGATCGCATCTCCCACACCTGGGATAATCTAACTACATATTTGATCCTACTTGCTTATGAACTTTGAGATCTTTCTTTCTCGAGGAAAAATATGCAATTTAACCTGGAATACGTAAAGAAGTTTGTCTTTGTTGAAAATTATATTTTATTGTTGGAGCCTTATGTAGTTCACTAAGTTGTCGATTCCCATCGCCAAACCATTGGTTCTTTTGTTGGTTAATTCGGCCGCCCCAATAGCTCTTTAAACTATTAGGTGTAATGAACTTCTAGTCACTTAATTTTGTTATTCTGTACATCACCAATTTGACGAATAATGGTCTATAAAACCTGTATCAAGGAAGCGTTGCAAAGTTTCTGGAGAACTAAAATGCTCATTCTACACATGAACTTGTCGACATACACTGGTCTACCATTAACTAGTTAATTTCCATTTCTAACAAGCTTATACAGATCGTTAGGGGTTTTCCTGTATCCAAGGTTTGGTCTTTTATTCGGTCCAAGATCGTGAATCTTTAACTGTCAGTGGGGGTATTGATGGGACAGGAATGAGGGTATACATTTTTGGGAACTCGGGACTCGCTTCACGTTGACGGTTTCTCCATAGCCGATTTACAATTAAGACTGTT
The DNA here is from genome assembly GCA_900618425.1 of Echinostoma caproni. Classification (NCBI taxonomy): domain Eukaryota; kingdom Metazoa; phylum Platyhelminthes; class Trematoda; order Plagiorchiida; family Echinostomatidae; genus Echinostoma; species Echinostoma caproni. The sequence continues at coordinate 101,661 of UZAN01039536.1, forward strand.
GTAGTTCGTTGGATAGCTCATTTTGTAAACAAGGATCAACCGCGTTAAGACTGTATAATGCATCTAATTCGTATATCATTTTTATGAGCTAATTTAATCAACATCGAGGACAATGATTTTCACATTCGAACTTGCATCACCAAATCTTAATGAGCATCTTCAAGTACGCAAAGCTATCCGACTAAAAGTTCACGCAGTTTACGACTAATCTCGTTCCAATAAAGTCTTGTAATTGGCTGCAATCTGTGATCTATTTGAGATTTTGACGTTAATCTCACGATAAAACACAAAATTTGTTTACTTGTTTTTACTATACGTGCTATCTTAGTCTACATGGTATCTCTCTGTCATAATCAAAACGCGTCAATTGCGAGTTCTTATTAATCACATCTGCAAACTAGTTTATTTGTGTGAGCCTCAAGCAATTTATTATTCATAGCTTGGGCTTGTTTTCAATGTTGATCTGGGGATGCTTCAGGATTATTCCAACATTCAATAAAATGGGCTTTATTCATCATACTGTGATTCTGCATCTGAGGTTACCGTTTATTCCACTTGTGTGTTTAGAAGCTTAACTTTTAGTCCGTTTTTTACGGATAATCATTATAAACCGTGAAATATCCTTAGGTGATGTTGATCAAACTCTGTTGATCACCACCACATCATTTCATGCAACCCAAACTCATCACTGCTGTCCTACTTTCGGTACAGTTTGCTTCATTCATTGACGTATTGGTTGACCGCCCCCTCCTCGGCACCCTCCTCCGAAAAAGGATTAGGCAATTACGCATTCCAAAAAGGTAGTAACGGAAGAAAAAAGATAGAAGAATATGAAATGAAAGTTTAATTAACAAGCCTTGGTAATTCTGTATGTGGCCAGTGCTGATGTGAAGATTTCATGTAGACACAAATTTCAGTTTTTGAAGTGTGCAAAAAGAAAACAGTTTCAGATGAGAGTTTCGTAGCTTGGGTTTGAAATCGATACAAACACAAGTGTTGACTAATCAATTGAATTAGGCATTGAAATAAAATTCGTAAGTTTCCGTTAGCTAACGTTCAAATTTCAATCTGTGTCCATTATCCGCTTTTTCCGTAGCAAATCAAACATTTTGGGGTAACAGATTTTATAACGGAAAATTCGTGACTTAAAAATGACTGCGTTAAAGGGTTATTTTTTTCATTCAATTAGAGCATATAACCGCGTGTAGTGATTAAAGGTTTCTAAATTATTCAATTCAAGTTTGCAACAGGCTATTATACAACGCTGTGAAAGATCATTCTCGGTTGAACTACACAGGTGCTCAAAAGGCAAGTCTAGAATACTATAAAAGGGCTGAGTATTCTGCAATTTAAGGAAATAAAATCACAAGATGCTAAACGGATTACGGCGTTTTCTTCGACGTAGCCAAAATCTCTCTAGTTTAGCTTTAAACAACAGAATACACAACATTGCACGACTGATGCAACAAGGATTAAATAATATACATCACAAATGACCAGTACGTCATTTATGTGGAAATGGATCAATGAATTCCCCACTGAAGGTGCTATTTCGGGGGCGTGTATTTCAACAAATTCATTATCGCTTTCATTCGGATTATGCTTACTGGCTTGCATCCAGACCTCGTAGGTATTTCATAAACAAAATTCTCGCATAGGGCTCGGGAGCTTCCAGGACACGATAACCCCTAGGTGTTTGCTTGTGTGTGTATACGCATTTGCATGTGCATGTATATCCATGGCAAGGACATTCAGCGTTCCCATATGAATTGTCGATCAATATGCACTATTTAAGCCACTCTCCCTCCCGGACTGAATGTTAGGAAGCGCACATTCTTTCTTGTGCACCCATACTGTAGGCGAAGGACGGACGGGCTGGAACAGGGCACCGGGCCACCCCAAATGAGAATAGACGAAAGAATGTAATAGAAATAGCTGCCGTCCATCGGCTTTCCCGCTCCGCTGTCTGATCGGTGTACTACCCACAATCGTCGTGTGCACCTAACAGTCGCATTCGACTGTTTCACGGGGATTGATGGAGGGCGGGCAATCCGAGAGATTGTACATGGATGTGTGCAATGTGGTGCTTCTCACTCCAAGGGTTTAACATTGGAATTGATCGTGTTTGTTGTTGCCTCTGTGATGGCTGTTTACTCTCGCCCACAAACTGTCTCCTCGGAATGGCGTGTTTGCGACGTTATATAATTTCGCTATTCGCAAGAGTAATTAGAGAGTTTCCGTAATACAGAATGTTGTGAAACAGTTTTCTTGTGCAAATGACAATTGAGCTAAGCATAGGCAGGAAAAGGTTCACAGCCTGAAGCTGATTGTAAATCGATATGATGATCATGACGTTCGCACCTCGATGGCGACTATTTAGCAGCATCAAAGTATGTACAGCTCACAATGGCCTGAAGAAAGCACATAAGATTCAAAGATGGAACGGATCTCGTTGAATAAGTGGACGCTGTGCCCATGCTCATTGACAAAGTCAAATTGTGTACGCCACGACGAACAAAACTCAAATGGGAATGTGTTGATAACATTTCATAGAATATGAAAAAACGAGTAAGGATACACAGTGAAGTTGAACACCTGTTTTCGGTGAATTCATTCTCAAGTATATAAAATCACGTTTACAGGTCTAATCGAAACTGAAGCAACAGGTCACTGTGAAACACTTGTGTGTTCGTATAGGCAACGGTATTTGTACTGGACTAAATTTTTTTCCAAATAAAAACAAACAAGCCTTGGTGAGTCTTTATAGCATTGATTTTCCTGATTCGCTTATACTCAGGAGATGGAATAACTCACAATGTACAGGATACTCCCATTTCATCAGTAGTGGTTGACCTACAGCATGACGAGTTAGGAGGTAATTTAAGGGGATAGAAAAGATTTTGTTTACAACAAATCAACGTTGATAATAACTAGGATGTAAAGTTTATGTATACTAATAGTCGATTGGCCTGCTCTTGTTCTTTAGGACTTTTTCGAGTCTCTTCGGCATGGAATCCACCAACTTTGTTATGAAGTCATTTTCTATGTTGTGCTCCATTACGTATCGCACTTTTGCCTCCAGTGTCCAATGTGCAGGCAGCCCATTGACTTCTCTTTTCAAAATAGAAAACATATTTTCACTCACGTTGAGATCCGGGCTAGTAGAAGGGAGTTGCAATTCTGTCTCTGTTCTCTTCACTGAGATAACGGGAATTATTGGTTTTGAGCGCTGCTTCCTTCGTTATGGCGACAACAATACGAACATTCAAAGCTGTGCACAAAAATTACCTTGACTTCAAGGTTGACTTTGATTGAAATAGTATTTCTCGAATTCATTGAGTTAGATATCAAACATAGATTATTATTAAAAAACCTCATTTATTGTAATTTCCCCGGGTTGTGAAACATTTCTATTTGGTTATTCAATAGAGTTGCTATAATGGATTATATGTCGGATAAAAAAATGCCTCATAGCAAACACCCGAGGTCGCAAGGGTTTATGGAAATCATTTGGGATAATTCATCATTTATTCCTGTTACAATATACTGCGTTTTCGTACTTGATAAAGTTTGCGTTTTTCATGTTCAGGTCATTTAATCTTAGCAACCAAGGTCACGCATGTTTAATTGACAATTATGCAGCCTAGAAACTGCTTAGATCCCACTAGACAAGATAAAAATTATTGTCCACACATAAAGCATTAAAACAAGAAATAAATATGATGAAACTCCACTTGATCATAGAGAAAATATTTCAGTGCATCACAATCGACCAGTACTGTATATGAAATGAAGTACACTAAGGTCAAATCGAAAGTAGGCGGGAACCGCATATTTTCCCACCAGTATGTCCCAAAAGGAAAAAAGGAATCGGTAAGATCTTTTGATTGCGTAACCAAAATTAGTGTCATGTGCACAGGCCAGGTTGTCTCCTGCATAGAGCAGGATCCATCTAATTGGAATTTACTTTACAGGACCAAACTCTTTTGCTAAAACTTTCATTCAAAGAGGATGAAGTAGCAGACAGGGTCGGTCGGGCTTTATCCCCTGCATTGAAGTCCACCTGCCCTACGTTACTAAAAATCCGATACAACAACAAAGGTGAGCTGCTAATGTTGACCTCATCGATGATTCCCTATCGATTCAAGTGCACTTGTGGTGCAACTAACGTAGGTCGAACGACACTGGTTATTTCCATAGATCAAAGAACTCAATCTCCACTGTCTTATACATTTTGGAAGTGGGAATATGTAAAGACGATTCCCTACTCAACATTGCAGCGATAGGACAACCAAGTGGAATGCACTCAACCGTAACGAAATTCGATATCGAGTTTTATCTTAACTTTCGAGAGCAGTATGCCTTCAGATATTATCGATGGCAGAAGGGATTCACATTCTCCACGGCGAAGAGTGATCCAAATACCTATACTCACCTGACAAAAGAAAATAACTTAAAATAATTAGTTTCGGTTATTCAAATTGAACACTGTACCAACTGGAAGATTTGTAGACAGGCTTGATAATAAGTTCATAAAAATGGACCTTCCACCACGTTGTGTTTTTACTAATAACAACGCTTAAAACCTCTTTAAAAGATTTTCTAAAGTTTCTTAGATGGTTTCTTTCTATTAGAAGGCACCTTAGAGATAATTACTCCAATCCCATGGGATTTCTATGTGTATGTATGGAGTGGGACGTTCGATACGTTTGATGTAAGTGATTTATTGTTTTAAGTTTAGACTCTATGGTGAGTGGTCCACTTGGCATTGGGAACGGAGATGAGGTTGTTGTTTTCACATAAGTTTCATTTCTGTATCAGCGTAATGAAGGATTTGATTTAATTAGATGATGAATCTCGTTATGGACAGAGTAAATGTGGCGCGTAATGAAAAGCTAGGAAGTATTTTACATCTATTTTAAACTGATTGGGTCTCATTAGCAAGGCAAACACACTAATGCCCACCGAGGAACTTTATGCGTGGAACGTAAGCATGATAGTCATTCGGTCATCCAGCTGCTGATCAGACGATACAGCGCAACCTATTTGCGAGCTTGTTGCGGATATCACTCAACTAGGTCGAAATAGCTTCCCAGCATTACAGTTAGCGCTTCAACAGAACGAAATTCACCAAATTGAGCAGTGGAAGTTGTTATTGTAGTTGTGCAATAAGGACTGCATCGGATAAATCGATTACCGCAGCTTCGACCTTTATCAAGAATATTTCGTCTTCCAAATGTTCTTTATGGTTCCTTATTTTAAAATCATCTGCCTCTGTGTCCTGTGGGCGATAACAGCACTGTTTTGAACTGAAAACCGCAATAAAGCAAGTAATGTTCTAGATTGTTTCTTATACAAAGTCTCGTTCTGCCATATAACAGTTTTCAGTAATAATAATATGTCGGCGGAGGCGTGTGGCACAGCAAACAAGCATTTCATCATTACCGATAGGTCCTAGGTTAATAATACGACTGAGCCCCGATTATATTCAAGACGCATAATATAAATATCGCACAAATATCAGTGGGTAAAACCAATAATGTATCTCTTGTGAAATACTTTGTTTTGTGCCAAATAGGTCAAAAAAGAATCCTTCGAATGCCACGATAAATAAGAGACCATATTGAGCAAGGTGGAAGGCGTTCGAAACGCGCAGGAAACGTCGGCTATAGTATTTCGTTGATCAACTGATTAAAATTGAAGGCTACGACTTGCTTCGCGCTGATCAAACCCCACAAAATGAACGTCATATATGGTTCTACTAAGACCGCTGCTCTAGCTGTGAAGAAATCCTACCTAACTTATATTCATACACAATACACAAAACAGCTCAGTGATTTGTCAGCCTTTCTGGGCGTATTTTGTCTGATATTCTTAAAAAAATTGTTGAGTGTGTTTCCGCTGTTGCTGGCTGCGTTAACAGGTCCAATGTGAGTTTCTAAGCAATTGGGGTTTTCCGTACTACCTTTCCTTTCCCTATGGGGGGGGGGTATAGAGACCAAATTTTCGTTAACCAAATTGAAATTATTTTTCGTGCATTTAAATATGACCCATAGGAAAATCTGATCGCTGCGCTTCCAAACTTCTGTCCAGGCTATCTGAAAACGTCACCATGGAAACCGTAAAGGAACAGAACGCATAAGCTCCTTTTGCGTGACCGCTATGCATCCAAATTAATGAACTTCTAATCAGTTGCCTCGACAAACGATCAATTAATTTTCGATGTTGATATTTCTGTTTGTGTTGAGGGTATACCACTATACCTCAAATCATTTTGTCATGCCTCCCGCTCTCTCATTTTAATTAATCTATGGAGAAACTGGGTTTTATCTGACCGTTTGAAATAGTTGCACGAAAAGAGAAAAACAGATTGTTTTCTCCTGAATGAGCCATCTGCCAAATCTACCACTGCCCATATCAAGAAAGAAACAACCTGTTCTAATCAGCTTTTTATTGATACCATGCTCAGAGACAAGTACTTTAGTCGTTTGTAGAATATGGTGACAATACTATGCGGTTAATTACCTGAACCTGCTATTGTCTCGTGTGACATAAATGAGCCAACTTTAGCTTCTGTTGCGTGAAAATGTTTGCTCCCAAAATTACACATATCAAGCATCCCACAACTCGATCTCCATCCATCTTTCATTGGTACTAAAATAATTCGTTTAAAACTTATTAAATGCTATCAAGACAAAGAAATCTTTTGATCCCCATGAATGAGACCCACTGCTCGTGAAAACAGGCAAAAACCACCCATCGCAAATAGTTTCGTCCATCTCTCGAAGAGCAGCAGACCGTTGCTCTATCATTCCTGCCGGCAAGAAAGAGAAAGGAAAGGTTTCATGCGTGTCTCATCCTACAAAGCACTTACGTTGTTCGAGCACGTCGTCATTACCACTCTTTCTTTTTTCGGCTAACCAGTAGTTAACCAGTAGTAGTAGTAAACAGCGCTCGATAGGAATCACCATCGCCTGCTTGATTCACTCCATTCAATCTAAGATTGATAAAACTGTAAACCCCCTTATAAATCAACTGAATAAACTATCTCATTATTATAACTAAAACGAATTATTGTCTTCCCCGATTCGTCTAACTGGATGTGTGACTATTTGACAGATTGATACCAGTTTGCCGATCTTAATGGAATAGGTCTTCTAACAGTTCTATAAATGTAGGTTATATTACCCCTTTTGTTATTGTCTGCTTCTAATCAGCCCATGTCTTTTGCACTGTCGATGTCACCTTACCAAATGATCGGACGACGCGGTGGTTAGTGCTTCATTCCATTACACTAAGCCTGTTGACCTTCTTCCTACGGAGTCTATATCTAACACTAAATGATCAGACGATACAAATCCTGCCGTATGTCCCTGTAAATGTGCTATAAATTCTTTTATCATTATCCGTATGACTGCTATTCATGACAAGAAGTCATCTAACCTCAATTTCCATTTTATGACTCGATCACCGAGAGATTACATTGCTTTAAGCACCTGAATGTTTTATTTTTGCCGGCCAAAAATAGCTGCATCATGTAAAACTGGCTTTTCATCATGTACGCTCTATACGTATGGTTTTTTGTCGAATGATCAAGATCACTAGACTTACTGTTCGTCAGTCGTCCTACACGGATAATTATTTCATGATTTCATTTTGAATAAACACTCCAAAAATGTGTCTCTAGATTTGAAAGCACTTATTATACAGCACTTCCGATCAAAACTTATAAAAACTTGCAGCCTCTGACCTTCTGTGGGACTCAAATCTGATCAACGCTTCACCTCATCCGTATCCAACACACTCTCGTTCCATACCCATCTACGTTGTCTGCGATAAATTTAAATCTTCAATATTTTTGCACAGAAGCTTATCATAGATCCGTTGTGTCTTATTCGAAAATCGAAAATAGTATCGATAGAAATCAGTCCGTACGTGAATTTTATCTTTTTAAATTACTTCTTTATGTAATATTTTATTATCTATTGCACAGCTTTCTTTCCAGAAAAACAAATCTGACATAATAACACTTCTCACTGTAAATGGAACCACTATAAACAAATTAAGTTGATTCTTGATTTCAATACCTGAAAATCAGTGGAGACACTACATTATCGCTGTTTCCACTCAGATTTTTGTAACCGCAAGTAAAAACGCCTCATGCAATCAACCAGGTAGAAACTTGATTTCAGTTTTTGGGAACCACAGGATTGCCTTAATATTCAACGATACTGCAGCCTGTTCAATAGAACAGGGCAATTGTTGGTTATCACAAAAAGCATTTAATGGGCACACTGTATGTTCTGATGAAACAACTTCCTTTCCATCGCATTTTATGATGACATTGAAGTTCACTTTGAGAGACGGAAAAACAATGTCAGCAATATTCAAACAATCATCATTTTTTCTTGTTCAGATTACCCATGTTCAGCAATCAGTATATGGGCACACGTCTGGCCTCTCGGAGCCTTCCCCGTTCCGTCAGCTCTGCGGCCTACAACAGTCATGGACCATACTCCAGATTAAACGCAGTGAGTTCCGGCTTATTAGTCATTATAACCTTATTCTGATTACAATTGTTCCATTGGTGCAAGAATTCTGGGGTTTTCCTAGTTATTCTATCATTCTAATTGAGAAACACCGATCGTGATTTAATTTCTGAGTTGACTAGCTATTCTTTAGTCTCATCTGGAAACATTCCATGGTCGTATCGCTGCCCATATTTTCATAAAAGTAATCACATGTGTCACAAATATTCACTTTAAGTTTGTTCTCTGAACTCTACATATCTTGATTAAGCCTTATTGATAAGACCATCCGAAGGAATCTCCGACATTACGAATTCCCTTGTTGCGGACCCATAGATGTTCCCGAAATGCACATCTTTTGCAAGAATTGTTCTCAACTCATACATCCTTATAAAAACCAAAACATCATGCTCAATGGAAGGAAAGAATGAAAAATCAGGTGCAGTCAGAAACCACTTGGTTGGCAGGGGTTACCAATGTAGCTGGGGGAAAATTGGTCAACAACAGAATCCCCGATATGGGAATTTATTGTAATGAATATCCTCCGTGACACTTAATGTTTCATCTAAAGTGCACATTACAATCTAATTGAATACAATTCAGAACGATAACATGCATTAGATAAACCTATCCAGGTGAAATCATTCTAATCGCGGTCGATAAAATGAACAAACACTCAAGGCTGAAAATGTCATGAATTAACATTGTTTTTATTTGAGGGAGAAGGGGGGCAAATGAAATGAACAAAGTTGAATCACTGAGGGGTAAATAGAATATTCCATAAATGCACACATGGAAAATTGCCACCACCCGTATTTTTATTTTTCGATCAGTTCTGTGCTTTCAAACACGATATGGTTCAGAACATTTATAACGTGTGATGATGGGACGTGGAATTGCAATGTGCCAGTTAGTATTCAAAATGGGATTTCAATAGCCAATGATCACGTGACCTGACTTCAGTTGTCGGAAGAAGATTAAATAGCGAAAAACTGTTCCCTCAGTTTCTGTGTGGAACGGGGACAGTTACAGCAAAGTTCACTAGACAAAATTTACTGTCTAACAACAGTCGATCATGGCTTTGGTGCTTGTGTACAGTTCACCACCATAACCTTCGAAAGCTGTTGACACTCCGCAGATTTCTCTGGGAGTAAACAAAAACAGCTATATGGAAACACGAAGAGGAGTCAGGGTTATACATGCTTCCTGACTGTGTAAGAAATTCTTCGATTCAAACTCCGACAGACACGACGTGGATTCAATAGCCCTGACATTCTCTTCACCACTCCAGCCAGAACGAAGTGAATTCTTTTAAGCTGCTTGCTTTGTTTCATCGTAATCTTGGCCAAATTTCTTTGTTTTTTAACCTTGCCTCCGCCCCTAGCGCACATGCGTATGACTGTGCCATTACGTATCAGACATGTACACAATCATCCCATAGCGCAATCATTCATTAATGAATGAGTGGCCACGAACAGAAGGATGGAGTAATCGAAACTAGTCAGAGATAACAATCTTCGAACAGAATGGAGGTACAAATATAAACGAGTGAAAGTATTAGGAACACAGACAAATCAGTAGTTAACGTGTTCACGATAGGGTGAATTGCATTCCACTTTATCTCACGAAACCGGTAGATTGATGATGTACAAGGGCAACTGAGCAAGTCAAAAATGGCTTAACTGAGTTTGACGGAAACTAACTCAGTTTTCAATGTATTATGGTTCATGGTACATTGATGGGAATCGGTAAGTAGCTGATTACAGTTCCATGTTTTACATTTACCAGGAGCTTTACATCTTCGGTTCTAATTTCCTTTGGCATTCTGCTGACGCTGAAACGGTTTGAAGATTCTTCCGTCTAAGCAATGATATATTTAATCTCAAACGCACAGTTCAACGAAAAGCCATAAAACGCACATTACGACATGTAAAATGCAGAGAGCTTATTTCACACCAGTGTTTTAGTATTACTCTAAAACAATTAAATTACTGCTAGTCAAATGATGACATATAAATGAGACAGCTACGTCGCCTTATCTTGAAACAATCAAATTCATCGAGGTTCAGGGTTGTATGCTAAACAACTTACGGAGCCGTTATCGTATTTGACCTCAGAAAATGATTTTGAGAATGTTTTGTTATTTTTGAAGGAAACAGGATAGAAGGAACGTATTAGGCTCTCCCAGTTATCCCAGGACCTCCACTTCAGTGAAATAAGCTTGAGAAAAACACTATTACAAGAATTATGGTTTACAGGATAATGATTGACAAATAAATGGTTTGAGTGTTTGTTTTGTAAATGGAAATTTTATTTAAGTGCCGTTGGTGGCGAGATTTTGAATTTTAATATATGCAGATTAGAAAGACATATGGTATTTACTAATGCGGAAAAACGTTTAAATATTACAGTTAGAAAACAAAACAGACGAAAAGCAACTGTAATCTGAAACTCCGCTAATAAAAAATCGCACCGCTCCCAGTCCCAATGGCTTTGCGTGACCTGAACAAGAACAGGTTTGATCAAAACTAAAAGAACCATTGAAAAAGGATAATCAGTCTTTGGTAAGGACTAGGTTTCCGCGTCAATCGGTAGACGTAGACCGGAATTAACCAATTTTACTCGTGTAGTTTGGGATAACCGTTAAACTGCAACACTCACAAACTAATAACTGATACACTGTAAGGAATAAAAGTAATAGAACAAATGGAAAGAGAACATGCATTTAGAGGCGAACAATTGATCTCATTGATTCATTCTATGGCCCGTACAGATGAAATGAGGAAATGGCATACTGAGCGGACATAGTCGTTCGGTCATTCAAAAGTCACGGGGATTGAGTGAATAGGAGAGGAATGAAGGGGGGGGGGTGACGTGTTTCACGCCCCTAGATCACCACAGCATTGTAATCAAACTGTGATGCGTTATCCGTGTGGTCGATCTTCGGCCACGGCAGTTGAATGGCATGGGCCAATCTCTTTTGTGCACATAGATTAGTTTGAATAAACGAATGCCGATCGCTTCCGGCTAGGGTGTGGAGACGCAGCTACTTGGATGGATGCGGTGGTACTTGATAAATGACTTTGAAAGCTGATTGAGGCTTCACTGGGTGACCCGAGTCTGTCAGGTGAACGAGAATAGCGCTTTCTGTGACACCTTTTCCACCGTGTTGAAGCCAACGTGGACAGTGCTCCTTAATCCGCTGAGACAGTGGCCTCGCCGTTCGACCAATGTAGGTTGCGTTACAAACGCAGCAGAAGGAATATATAACCACAATGTGGCCAGCGTAGGTAAACTGTCTTTATTGGATGTTTTTATTATGGGTAAGCCTGTGAATACGCATGAAGACCTGATTGCATTGAAGGTTCCTCTCACAGCACGCACTAAACGTTTCTTAATCAGATCAGACAGGTCGTTTGCTCTGAATGGTAGTTTAATAAACAGGTTCTTCTTAGGAGCTTCATGAACGGGATCGTGCTTCGCTTTTTCTTCTACGATTCTTTCTTTTGTGGTATCCGTCTCCTCTTAGAATGTTCTTAATCTGATCAAGTTCATCTGCGAACGTGGATCCGGAGCATATCCTTCGTGCACGTGAAACAAGACACTGAAAAAGGTTTCTCTTTTGTATAAGTGGCACGAAACTGTGAAAGCTGATATACTTTTTGGTCCTCGTTTCTTTTCTGTATACCCTTCTTTCAAGCAGCCCATCAGTTGTCCTGTGCAGAGCTATGTCAACAAATGCTAGTTTGTTATCTTTCTCTGTCTCCAGGGTGAACCTGATCGACTTGTGAGCCTTATTAAACGTTTGTGTGATGTGGGTTAGGTCGTTTTCATTGTCATTTATGCAAAATATATCATTGACATATCACTTACAAAATTTCATTTTTCTGATTTCGGATTCTGGGATTGAGTTCTCCAGTTTAACCATGAACACATCCGCTAATATCGGTCCTAGTGGAGAGCCCATAGTGACACCATCCTTTTGACCATACAGTTTTCCATCGGATAGAAATTGGACATCGAAAGTGCATTTCAGGAGCAGTGCTCTCAGTTTTGCTACCGGTACTCTTATATCGATTTCGTTTTTTTTCTATGTACTTACAGATGAAATCAAATCAATGAAAAGAAATAATAAATTGATATATATCTGAGTGCCACCGGTAAAGAGAATCCTACATGCAGATAAAAACTCACCGACGATACAAACGAAAACTCTCAACCGTTAGTTGCACTCTCCACTGGCCACAAATGAAGAGTCCTTTGATAAATGCCGTTTTTCGAGAATAAATAGTACAGGCGATAAGTGAAGATCCCCTGAAAAAGTTTCACAGTCGGCCTAAAACTAGTACCGTGATTTTTGAAGAGGCGCATGAAGATTTTGCGATATACTCTCAAGGCAGGCCGGTTATTGTATTTCAGTGACATCGAATGTGATGAAAATTAATTTCTTCATATTTGCTCGCTCTCTCACACAAATCGTACACCTCGATTAGTCCCAATGATGGGGCGCGTGAAAAAATTACATCATAATGAATATCACGTGCAATCTTAAAACGGATGTTACCTTCGGTTACGTTCCTTCCATATGAACCATTTTTCGTTGTAATAAAATTGGCAGTCGTTTAGATTCTGATATTGTATGATTAAGAATCAATAAATAATAATAATAACCTATTGACAAGCTAAATAAAAATCACACGTTGTCAGTCACCTCACTGAAAGATACAACTGCAAGTATGAAATGATAATTACGTATGAGGATAATAATCATTTAGAAAGATTGTTTTCAAGTTCAGCAGTGAATTTCAACTTAAAATTGATCCAAATCCAGAGTACAGACACAGTGAGAGATATACTAGAACTTGGAAGAGGAACCTCCCGCTCTTGCACGCAGCGTGGGCCATCTGACTTGATCGTCGATGAAAGCGACGTTCTCATGCTATAGCAAGAAATATTTTTATAATCTTAAAGCTTTTTATTCAAATTGGAAAACTGTCGGTGTAATTATCATTTCTCAACAACTACTTGCCATTGAATTCTTGACAAGCGTTGTGGAAATCGACGTCACTCTGCAGCGAGTTGTAGAATGTTCGTCAAGTTGCGATTCACATATGTGCTCACTGGAACTCGGTTACGTCCACACAACTTCGCGTTATAGATTGTAAATCGGATGCAGTTCGATATGTCACGTGCTTATTTTTTTCTTAGTTTCTGGAAAGCAATATGTGAACATTTCATTCAGTTGTATCCAGTCAGTTTAATCGTAGTCATCTTTCTTGACATATTGGAACCTGTGACATAATGGTGATGCATCGTGTCCATCCGATATGCACGTATGCGGTATAAAAATCGATCCTTCTGTAGGCAGAGGTTGAACAAAAATAAACTTCAACTCATCATCGAAAGCTTAAAAAAGGACCTACTGATCGGCAAGGACTGCTAAACAGTTTTTTATATTTCGATGTGAAGAGTGTTTAATGATGCAAACACTTTCCAAAAAGTTATTTACGCAAAAGGTTCTTTCGATTAGTATACATAAACCGACCATTTTTCAATTGTCTCTATTACTGCTATACTAACTCAGCAGTTGTTTAAATTTTAATGCATATTACCGGAATTCAGCTATGTAATATTTCTTCCGTATCTATCCCTCAACGATAACTTGATGTAGCATTTATCCAACCGACTGAACAGCCTTATTCCTTATTGGAATATTCTCTATTCTCATATTTCGCCTTGGTGAATATGACTTCAGTACGCAGATTTCAACCACATAAGGTGAATACGGTAAGCTACAAAAGACTTCCTCAACACTTTACCACTCTGATCATATCATGGACATCACGCGTTTAGTCAACTTGAAGCCCCATGTAGCTGTGATTTTATCCTCGCGCGATGCGGAATATAATGTTTATGTTCGTCCTGAAACAACTACTGTGGCCACCTATGTGTTTGTGATTTATGTCAACAAAATGTTTTCGCATAAACCACGGTAGAATCCGGTGTATAAACTGCCTTGGGTTTACTCCAGAATGAAGAGTATGGAATGTTATGCGTGGGTACTATGGTGAACCAAATATCTTCTGGAATGGAAAACTGAAGATTTGTAAGTCAATCTGAACTAGTACAAAATCACTTATTCCACTGAAGTTGTGTAAATCAATCTTTGTTGTAATCTTGATGAACACTATAAACCCGTACATTTAAAGTAGAAAGATTTTTATTGTTATATCTTCAGTGACTAAAATGATAAATTTAACTCTTGGTTACTTTTATGAAAGCCAACTAGAGGAAGAGAACTATACCGTTACACAGGTTACCTCATTCATGGAGTTGTGGCTTCATTCGTTTTGTGATATACATGTTCCAGTTTTGAATGAAAAAAACATTAATTTCTTCATATGCTTACTTCCGAATTTCCACCGCAGTCCGAGGCACAGATGAAACCGGTCAACGCTCGACCAGATGAAGAAGGCAACGAGGAAGAAGTGGATTACAGTTTCATGAATTTACCTGTTCGAGAGAGACGGAAACTTTTTCTCAGCGCTGAACGCCCACCCACATTTAGACCTGCCGGAGCAGATTCGTTGACGAGTATGTGGAACGTAGAGCTTGTCCGGGGGTGGGGTGGAGTTGGGTTTGAAGTACTTAGGAAAATATTTTCGCTGTATTCTATATGATAAACGCAGTCACTTCTGAGGGAATATGTCGAGGTTGTAATTTGATATAAAGTTCCTACACAACTGACGGCTCCATCATTTTCCAGTTATCACAGCTGAAAGGATTGAAGAAGTAATCATTTGTGAATAAACGTGGTTATTCTGTTTTACTGCGTTTCTTGTAGTGATAAGTGTATCAGTTACAAATAATAAAACACTCTATTCAAGCAAAATGACAGAATGAAAATTTAGGATGAATCACACTTGAATTTAAATCCTACGTTTGTTGATGTCTTCGTTTGCAGCACGATATGTTGCTGGTGAAATCAATAATAAATAAACTCCACTTGTCAAATGTAATACCCCATATATATATATTTATATATACATATATATATATACTTAATTGATTCAAAGCTAGTGTATTTCGGAATTACCGAAAGTTTTAATTATATCCGTGTCATGCATACCTGTCATTGCTATCGCGTAGCTGTGATACATTGAGTGGTGCGCGTTCTTCAAATCACTGAAAAAAGACTATCATCCCACCCGCACTCAGCAGAAGCAAGTAATTAATAACAACTTTCGATGTCCTACCCTGAAGTATTCTACCGGTTTTTGACCGCTGATGGAGGATAATTTAGTTATACGCAGCAAATGCCAGTAGAGTAATAGTTGTGGGATTTTGTAAACAAGAATTTTAGCTTTCAATCATCAAAATTGGTCTCACGTGATTGGTGTTCCTGGAGTGTGATTAAATTATGAATAGACGTATATGTTCTGTATCTAATTTCTACACGCTTTTTCAGTTCAGAAGTAACGTGTACTGAACAGGGCAACCGTAATCCATTCGACACTACGCTTTCTGCAATACACTAATATATTTCTTTGTTCAATATGCAATCAACCTTAGGGATACAGCGTACCTCTTCTTATCAACCACACTTTCGGTGTCTTTACGATGTTTTATTTGCTTGTTTTGATTATCGTTGCAGGAAGCGCCATTCCATTCTTTATGAGTCTTCCTGGGTAATTTTGCTCATATAATTCACGCTAATGTTAAGCTACTCTTCCATGGTGGGTCGGTCGCGACGCCCATCATCACTAACCGGAACAGTTGTGGGTGTGTTTCTGTACGTAAAGATCACGGGTGTGGATGTTAAATTATTCACATCTTGAAATGATCTGCGTCCAATATCTGGTTGGGTTGGACCTGCTGTCAGGTGATATCAGAGCTCCGAGATAGTTTGATTGCCTCACCCGGCATCATTGATTAGCTGTTTCCTTCCAAATATCAGTCCACCTCCTGTCCGAATTTAACTAATTTTGACAGACGTTGATGGTTCGTTTTGTGCTTTCCAAGATTTATGGACTCAAAAGGTGAACACTCACAGCTCTTTCTCGATCGCTAACTGACTATTTGCAGTTGTCAATCTGAAGTTGTTCAATTATCGGGTAGAGATGATTAATTAAGGTTGGGAGAACGATCTAAGCTGAATATTTTACTTTCTGGTTTACTGTTTACCGTTGAGCTATTGAATAAGAGTTTCGGTGATCGATGAAATATGAATATATGTATTGAGGTTAAAACCCAATCATCCAATCACTGCTGCTTTTCACGATCAACAAGTCGTGAATAATGTGAGTCTGTGTATTCGTTGATCAAGGCGAGAATATGATAGGATTTGCAAAGACCTCAATAAGCTGTGTTTGAAATATATCACCCGTAAATGAAACACGTGGTCACGATAGAAATCATACCATGTGTTTTATATCAATGAAAGTGATATACGTTTTCTGTTAGCTAAACTGAGCATGAGGGCGACTGCCTAGCAATAAAACTACAGGGGTTTTGACCATTTTGACGATCACATGTTTATATTACGAGGTCTTCACAGTCCTTGAACAACAGAATTATCTAGCCATTGCAATTCCCCTTAGGTATTCGGTTAGTTAATTATGCTTTTCGATGTGTTACCTTGCTTACGGCGGATACCTCCGCTTTTCTCTCTCTCTATTTTCCCTTTCTAGTGCCCCGACCCCGGGCCTCATCCAGACCTGCACCGTCTCGTTTCGAGACGCAGTCAGAATACGGTGGGGCCGGAGAGGATCCGTTCGGCTGGGAACCCCCGGTAACACAGAGTTGGACAGCGGGGACGCGAAGTGCTCCATCTTATGCACCTTCTCGCACCACAAGCAGTAGTGGAACCATTATTCTCAACTCTTCGCGTGCTGCAAACAGACCGGTGTTGAATCAGCCCCTTGAAGTGCCCGTCAGACAGTATTCGCATTATGCAGCACCACAGAGGTCTCCGGTGAGTTTCGCGCTTCCATTAAGCCTGATGACTAATAATATGCGGGCTAAGTTTAAGAAATCAGAGGCGATTGAAGGAAAATAGGACTGTGGACGCCCAACCACAAACAGAAGCTCTATTGCGTAAATTGGTCACAGACTGTTAGTTACATTCGGAGTGACTATTGTTGGTCACCTGAGTTCTAGAAGTATCGTCTTTTTGTGGCTCTACGTTTTAGGTTTAAACGTTCACGGCACCATCTATCGACTTCACTTGAATTGGATGAGAACAGTATTTGGCCAGTTTCAACAAAAACGAATTCGTAACAGAGCTCTATTAAACCATTGAAAACCCCAGAAAAAACATGAGTAATTCGAATACGAAAAGATCAGTGCTATCGGTTCGGCCTCGTAGTTCAGCTGGTAGAACGTACGCTTACAAAACGTAGGCGGCGTCCATGCGTTGGTTGTAATACCACGGAGGCAGCTGAGCTTTTCACAATCGCTATACAAACTTCAAATCTGCTTAAAAACAATTTAAATACTTTCTATTGTCTTAGAAGCTCATTCGGTGGACTCCAGTAAATTCCGCGGAAAATCTGTTTTGTTTTAAGAATAGAAGTATTATGGAAGTTGTATTAGTTCATATCTGAAATGAAATAATATTTGAATCCTTCATTATTTGTTTCACTTCGGGGAAGTTTCCGTTTGATCAATAGACTAGTGTTGCGATAGTGTAGTGAAATGCTTGCAATCATTTATCAAAAAAGAAATGTGCCCTGTTTTGTAGGGACTACATAAGGCAATGCGATGAGCTGACTGGTGTTCAAATGAGTAGTATATTTGCTTTCTGTCTGTACTTTCCCTAGCTCGATCCTGAGTTGGGTTGCCCAATTTGCACCGCTGATGGGCCCATCGGAGTCAAAACGGCTTTTCGGTGTCTCCCAAAGTTTTTACGCTATTATTTAGTAATGAAACAGTGAACGAAGCTATTTTGAACTGATCATAAATCACTCCGACGAAAATTTGCCAAGGCTTTATAATTATATGACTGATCCAATCGAAATTTGCAATTTTTCTTTAAAACTGCTCTTTTCTTATGGTTCAAATACTCATTCCCTTAATAATATCCGGTCTTTACTGTTGTAACAGGTTCAAACACCTACTCCAGGTCGCTACTATCACACCTATTCGCATCCCAGTCGTGCCATTTATCGTCCTCAGTTTTCCACGACAATTCGCGTGCAGGATCCCTACACACAGGCTCCACGTGTGATAGGCAGTGGCATGAGCGGACCTGCTCGAGTTTACCCAGTTCGACGTTTCAGTACTGTAGCCACACCGACGTACTATGCTGGACCAACGTATACATACAATACCAGTGATCAGTGGAGACCGGTTAATGCTAACGTTATTGGACGTGTTTCGCAACCGTTGCGAGTCAATGTCTACAACAGGTTAGCTCAAGAAACTCGTGCACCGTCCTTTTCAGTTAACTCACGTAGTCCTACAGATACATTCCGCACTTACAGGTTCAATTCAGTGTACGAAAAGCTATTGATTTTTGAATAACCTTCATATCTGATAGTAAGCGACCATAAACTCTTCAAATTATTCACAGACTTCTTTCAAATTTTGGACACCACTTCTTTTGAAACTTCAAGCATTTTTCTGTGCATGAATTCTGGATAGTTGTAACTGTTCAACTGTTTTCTAATAAAACGCAAAAAGATTTGACTAAAATCGAATGACTATAATGCTAGGTATTTGAAGTTTCCTAAACTATGCTGGATAAACAATAATCCCAATGAAAATGGCGTGAAACAAATGCTTCGTAAAAGTACTGAATGCACTCCTAAAGCAAAGCACAAAACACTTTAATCGTTTAGAAGTTGTTTGTCGGAACAACCGGTCTTGTGGTTCTGGATAACCCAAGGACTATTTTCCACCTGATAAGAATGTTCCAAATCACTTCGTAAATCACTGGACAGAATCTGTCTGGACCACGAGTTGTAAAGCCAAAAACCTGCAGTCCATGTGATGCATTCCAAGTGTAGAGTAGCAACCTTCTTGGCTTTGATCTTTTCTTTGGAATCGATCACTTTTTTCAAGGAGAGTTCACTCCAATGAAACATAAGATGTAGAGATTAAAGCTAATTTGAGCAGAGATCAGTAGAGACAACTGTAAAAAAACGGTTTACATTCGAAATATTCTAGTTTCTGGATAAAGTAATTAGTGTGCATGTGAGATTGTACGCTTGAGAGCGACCTGATTCAACGTAATCTGTAATCCTGTAGCAATTCCTTTCGTGTTGATTTGGTGAATTATAAAGGCCAATGGATTAAACTTCTTGTTACACTTTAATTGATACCTTTTGCGTGAGGTGGATTGTTCCTCAAGAACTCTCTTTTTGTCAATTAGTATCTTTAGTTAAAATTCAAAATTTTATCATGGTCGAGTTGACAAACCTTGTGTTTATCATGCAGCGTAAGATTTTAACAGAATCTTTTCGACAACTTTACAAGGAGAAAATAGTAATAATAATATGCATGATCACCCAAGGATGTCGAAATGCTAAGTGTTCCGATACTTTCTCAAGTTTATATTTGAATGTTTCAACCGTAGGAGCATACACAATATGAGATGGCAGAGAATTCCATACGCTGCACACTCTGACTGCAAACGAGGGATGCCGACAATTAAGGTGACTGTTCTGTAGCCTCAGCTGTATTGGGTGTTCCCTGAGATGATCATTTTGAGATGGAGTCAACACGAAATGGCATGTGCGGTTGGGTTGCTGCAGTATATAGCAGTTCAAGAATAGGTCCGCCAAAAGTCGACGGTGCTGAGATGAGTAAAGTCCCAATATTTACAGTCTTTCGGACTATATCTTGTTATACAGACCTTTTATCATTTTTCACCAACCTTTGCGGATGTTCTAGAGCCTTTTTCGTCGCAGTTCAATTAAATATTCCATACTGGAACGTATATTCCCTGTGTGGCCGAATAGCAAGCCTGGAAGCAGTGCTCTTTCAAAATACCCGAATGCAATTTTAAATAGTCCAACTTGCTATAGAGCCATGGATGGTGCTGTGGTACACCGCATGGAACATTCTACATCATCCCGTACCCTAACTATCAAATCCCGTTCATTAGTGGCATGCAACGGTATGTGGTCCCCCAGAACATAGGAGAAACGAGTCTTGTGCCACTTGGAAATAAATGTGCATTTTGAAACGTTGAATTCAATGACACTAAGGATTGTTAATCGGTGGGATGCTGCTTGGAATGCCATATAATCCTCTCAATGTGTTACTGTTCTCCAGATATTAGCGTCGTCCGCAAATAGTGGAGTGTTTGATCCAAGGGTAAGTGGTAGGTCATTGGTAAATGCAATAAAAGGTCGATGCCTCAGCAAGAATCCTTGCGGAACCCCTCGAATAGCAGTGATAGGCTCAGATAATGGATCACAAACACGAACTGACTGGTTTCCTTATTGGGGAGTCTGAGCTGTATATGACACATCTTATTTACTGCTTTCTCAATATGAATCTATACTTATAAGTTTGCTCATTTCGATTTTGTTATGTTCTTGCATCGTGTTTTTCTTTCCTCAAAATTCTGCGAGTTATACTAATACTTGCTATTTAATCGTTACTAAATACCGATTTGATTCCTGTTTAATGCTGTGTTGTATTACAACAAATCTTTAAACAACCACACTGCACCTAAGTGCATAAAAAAGACCACGGGAGTTTCTTTGCTACACTGTACTTTGCAGATATTCTGTATGTTTTCGTTGGTGGATATAACGATTATCAATGTTTTGCTTTCCACGTTTCAAGCAAACATGATTTTTCTCCACTTTAACAACCCTATAGTGACACATCGACAGTGAACTTCAGTCCAACGCGTCGTGGAGAACCGACTTACATTTCCGGATCACCAGTATATCCGGCTTATCCAGCATACATGGAGCGACCGTTCAATGTGCAGTATCAAGTAAGTGCGCTTAGTCAAAACTATCTGAAGCTTGTTTTGTTTGACATGAATGCAATAGTCAAACAGTTCCTTCTAAAAAACGTTTTCCCGAGGTTGAACAAACAAGTAATGCCTAGCATGGTAGCGATTCATTATTAAAAAAGATATTTTTTTCTTGAACTCCAAAAAATAAAGCCTGCATTCCATGTTGTATGGAATATCCAGTAAGCGGCAAATTTAATGATCTCATATCCCTCATTGTCTTGCATGCTTCCTCGTGCCAGGAACATGAAATATACTTTAGGACGCGGCGTACCAAATTTCTAAGTAAAACTGTATGTTTTATGTCAATCAGAGCAGAAAACGTGATAAACTCGGACAGTCAAAAGTGTCAGACCCCTGTGACAATGCGGTTTCGAGTCAAACATTTATGGAAACCGGGTGAACCAGTTTGCTTGGTTGAGTGGTCTGTTATATGCATGTGCCGACAAATAAACTCACGGGAGTACGTGTCACGTGACTCATGTGTACTGGAGAGGGTGATGCATCACATTTGTCGAGCTGCTCCCGGTGACTTTTGTCCACGTTGAATACATACATTATGAAAGACGCATTAAATGAATGTTTGCATGCAGTATCTGCGTTCTAATATGTGGAATTTCATTTGCGTGAAATCAAAGTTGTACACTCATTGACACTGAGCACTTTAATTGGAGTCACTGTATGAAAATTAACTTTTAAAAGAACGCGTATGAAATTGAAGAAAACTGAAAAAGCAAATCAAAGATAATCTCAATTATGGACCGAATACTCTTTGAATCGATGAACAAGCAAAAGATGTCTTTCCCATTTGGTAAAAACAGTTTGGATAGAATGGATGTGTGAAACTATTATCCGATGGGCTGTGATCAAAGAAAGAGAGAAACATTCATCCAAAGAAACGCCTACGGTTGATGAATAATGTATTGAAGAAGCTTTCTTATCTAACACCCAAAATGAGCTAGCAAAGCTTGCTGATATATTAGATTCTATGGCTTGTATTCTTTTGTTTGGAAAGCTCTTGCTAGCTTTACTCACCAGTAGATTATATAATGTCTCACTATACCAACGTGATATTGCTGCTGTCTATTACACTCAGAAGTAAAAAGTGTTGGCTGTTGTTTAGTTAGATCTAGTTCAAGTAGGCGCAGTCTGTAGCGCAAATCTAAACCCGATTTTAATCGTTAGGGCCTACATACCCACCGACTGTGCGAGGATTCCACAAATAAGCATTTTATTTCAGCTGATAAGTGAGAATGAGTAAATGGTAAATAATGTACAATCAGAGGTCTAATGCGAAGTGTGTTGACAACTTGTATCGAGGTTTTCAAATATAATTTTAATTAGTGTTTAAAGGAGCTGAGGTGAGGAAATCGTATGCATTTTCATCACTTTTGATTTCAACGATGTATCACGATAATCTATAGTACCAGACCCACTAACGCGTTTTCATTGATACTTCTAACAGGCTCCTGCTGAGCGATTTACTCGTGGCCAGTCTGTCCAGCCGGCTACTGTGTATGCAAGACCACCGTCACCTATTGCCCATCGAACTACTACCATGCAATCATGGCGACCATTACAAGCACCGAACTGGGTCGAGGGAGAACAACCCCGTCGACCGGGACGTTTCATATCGAACCAACGTCAGAAAGCCGCACCAGCACGGACACAAGACCCACAGGAGCAGGTTGGAGTGTCAGACTTTTGAATGACTGGCAAAGCAATATTCGTGAGCATTGGAAAATGTCCGCAAATGAATGATTTCACAAGCGCAGTTCGATGAATACGAATTCGAGCCCACATCCCTGTGCGACGAATTCGAGCAAGCCCAAACAAGTCGGAAATTTCCGATTGATCTCTCTTTCGTGCATTTCGTAAACACACGTAAAACATATTTGCTGCAGGTGATAGTGTTCAATCGCAACTAGATGTTTTCCGAATTCTTTCTAGAATACTCCCAAAGTGCCCAATCCACCTTTCTGTGGCTACTGTTGGAATTTCTTTCAATCACGTGATCTCTGCTGCCCGAACTTGTTCTACACCCCGGACTAAAACTCTCCCGTTCGTTTAATCCACAACAGTCCGCGCTGAGCAAACCGAACTCGCTCGCTGTCACAAACGCGTGCAGTGACCAGAACAGATATGGAACCTGGTCATCTCTTTTATCATCTTGGCACCATCATCAGCATCAACAGGAACAACAACGACACAAACAACAGCAGAAAACATGACAACAAGAGACACACTTTCGTTTTGATTTTGCTTCTCAATCATCCATGATCAATTGCCCCCAAGTTTATTCTGATCTATATTATTATCATTGAACAAATCCACAAGTCAATACACGTTCAATGCATTGTAGTCATTTCAAATCCCCTCTGTCACGAGAAAAATTTACGATAATTTCCCCTCTATTCGTACGCTTCCGGATATGTACGATGAACAAAGGGGAGTTCTTTGTTTAGTAAAATGATATTTTTCTCATCAGTGAAGCTCCGAAATTTCTCTTCCATTAAGTTGGACCGATTGTTTGTGTGCCTGTCTTTCTGTTTCTGTTAGTTTGTTCGTCCGTCCGTCTGTCTGTAAGTCTTTCCTGTGTCTCAATCTTCCGTCCCCCTCAATAATCAGCAAACCCGATTCTTCTGTTCCCCAACACATTTGTGTTGTGTTTGTTTTTCCTCCTCGCCGGCACTTATTCCAGCTGTTTGAAATGTTTCTTTTTGTTCAATCGTGTGCCTCCCCGCGCCTCTACCCTGATTTCTTTTCATTTATCCTCTTCAAGGATTTTCTCCAACCTTTCAGAACAGTGCATATGAAAGAGTGCAGTTTCAAAGTTAGAGCCAACTGAAACCATGACGTGATTTGCACACCAAGCTTGTTCCGCATTTACCCAACCAATCATAAGTCCACCTATTCCATGAGCAAACAAACCAATCAATCATTCAAATAAACAAATAATCATACAAATAGAAGCCAACATGCCGCAGAAATAAAAATCACATTACTTGAACTGAACTGAACTAAACTGAACTGAATACGGGATACATCTTAAAAGGCATGTCTAAAGATCTAACTTGTCATTGCAGACAATTCATAAATGCTGCTCAAATTATTTTCCCCATTGCGGCCGCCCAATGCGCTGTCCCTCCTTCAGTTGAACTACTGCATTCAAACAAACGCAGATCCTGACGAGAAAATAATGTCACGATACAATCAGATTATTTCACCTTGTTGCCTTTCAAGGAATGTCTTTTTGTGCTCTCATTCACACACGCACACACACATGCCAATATCTCATCCACCTTTATTCTCTTTGCACTCTACCCACCAGCCTTCCTGCTCTGTACCCCACAAATACCCCAAACTTCTTCTGTAGACCGATCATGTTTTTGATCTGATCCTATGACTCATGCAGAAACTACCTAAGCGGTCTCGGAATCTGGTTACACCATGAACAAATCAGTGTCTAATCTATGGTTTGTCAGGTTAGGGCATGGAAAACGGGGCAATGAACGTTTTGATTTTCACATCCCTAGTGAATGAAAAGGAATTCAAGCCGAAAATGACAATAGTTTGTGGTGTAATGACAATGCATATCAAAATAGCGATTAGAGGCTTTAAACCAACGCTCACGTTCAGTACGCTTGTAAAGAAGCAAAAGTAGACACCACACAAGAGGTCCTATTCAAAATAACTAACCGGAAAATGCCCTTTGATTGCGTTAATCTGCCACAATTGTACCCCTGGTCATGTGACGTTAATCTATTCTCGTGAATATATGAGCTCCCTGTAGTGGGTTTATGATGAACAGGAATTAGATGATTTTTCCATACAGATATAGGTTCGCGATGTCATATTCATTAAATGTGATGGGACCAAACACACTTTCTACACGATGTAGTGGGTGATCATGCTCTCTTCATAAAACCTTGCGCACAGGGTCCGCTCTCACTTTAGTTTGAACTGCTCTTTATCTAGTGTGCTTTAGGTCAACCAGTAAATGTGATCTCATTTATCACGAACCATGATTGTTCAGTGTGAGGAAGGGTTCGTCTAT
Source organism: Echinostoma caproni (assembly GCA_900618425.1). Classification (NCBI taxonomy): domain Eukaryota; kingdom Metazoa; phylum Platyhelminthes; class Trematoda; order Plagiorchiida; family Echinostomatidae; genus Echinostoma; species Echinostoma caproni. The sequence goes on from UZAN01039536.1 coordinate 127,222, forward strand.
GAGTAAACGAAAGGACAGTTATTTCACGGAGGAAATGATTTCGAACTGCTGTTCAGATTTTACTAGTTCATCATATGTAACACGGTTTCTTATTACACACCAGTATGTGATGAGCAGCAAACGGAGCGAACCCCATAGTCACGAAGGCCTGCTGTTCAGTGATTAAAACCGGCAATCTGCTACCCGGAACTTGAAGTGGCGAACCACATAAAGCCCCGATAAGTCAGGTGTGGTACAGAACCGGGTGCCAGCGAAGTTGTTTACCACTAAAGTTGGGTGGTGGTGGTGGGACTCGATCCTTGGACCACAGGGTCCAAAGCACGCCTGCGACAGTGACTAAACCACTGCGCCACACTGCACAAAGCACCTTATAATTTTACTTTATATAAATAATGTAGGCTCACTTTGTAATTTAAGCAACACTTCCACGATAAGAATTTGTAATCAGTTATATAAAACAATATTTTCTAAGATACCTGATTTCGGTTACAACTCATTTTACCAATAGATTCTGGGGTATTAACGACAGACTATATGCCTAAGTAATTCAAAATATTGGGTTTATTTGGAGTGTTTACTCGTCCTGAGGCACAGAGTAAGGATAATGCTACTGTTTACAAAACTATTTTGGAGTATCTGCTTTATTCGCCATCGCTAACCTGTGTGTGATACGCTAAATTCAATTATGATGGCTGCTTTGATAGCACAATTATTGTGTACCATGATTGATGTCGGGTGCAGAGAACAATTCATTCTGTTGCTCGTTTGTTTGAAGTCTTTCCAAAAGCTGGTATATAAGACGTCACTTTCCCAATTAGTGTAGGCTAACGATTGGCAGCGTGATTCTGATTTCCCGAGCGACACTCCCTCCACAGTTTTTTCGATATCATATGGTTTTTCGTTCAAATTACAGCACTTTTCAACAAACGTTTAATCATCTTTCATGATGCTTGGTGTTTATGAATCCCAACCTATCGACAATGTGATGATGCGACATGCTTTGATATTCGTAGCTCGTGCACAATGGGCCTTGTGCGAACGCTTTTCATAATGTCGGCCGCTTATAGGTTGAAACCGAGAGTTATTTTCAAGAAACAAACATTCCAATTCCCTCACGGATAATTGAAACAAACTGGTTAACGGTAGACTGTTCCGAGGTTCATCGGTATCCATGTATGATCAAAGGTAAATAATTTTCAAACAAGTGAATATGTCACTGCATTTACCTCTAATGATGATCAATAGGTAATACGAAAACTTGTGTTGAGACTGAATTCAGCTCTAGGGACTCTCGTTCAAATGTAATAATTTGAAGTGTAACTTGTAAGTTGTTATCCTTAGGAATTACGACGAAAATTGAATGCCCATATTTTCAGAAACGTAAGTAAATAAGTGAAAGTTTACTCTTTCTGCGAGTCAGTATCCCGAAGAAACGGGTATCCTGAATAAACGTAGCACGATTGCCATAGAAAGATAAGCAGTTAGTCAGGGGTAGCGTAAACGATTCAGTGGTGAGCAAAAGCGATGAGCTTGGTTTGTAGTACAGCAATTGGATGTTTGACTCATATAAACCGCGTGTGTCAACTGAAAAAGCCGCCAGTCGTCATCAGTAACCTGTTTAGAGTAATGAAGAAGAACCAGAAAGAGTCGCACAGACACAATGGAAGAAATTATCTTATTCAATCCTTCCCAACTAGCAGTATAAATACCTGTGCATGGGGCTCATTGTAAATAGCGATTAGGGAGGGAAGTAACCGGTGTTTACTTCTTTTGGTTTTACTTTTACTTTACCCTAGACCAGGGTTTCATCAGGTGTCGATATCCACCTTCTGAGTTGTCTCATAATCAGGCACTCATCGCTATTCTCATCAGGAACCTTAAGCGCTTGTTTACATTTTTTAGGTTGATATTTAGGACGGATGAAGATGGTTTATTGGATGCAAAACCGTGTATAACTACATGGCCCCGTTTTGACTCTCTATGGAGTCGGAAATCTTTGGTCCCATTACCAGTTTCATTGGTGCCCACTAGAAGCTAGTAAGTCACATCTGTGATTAAATCGATGATGATCGNGATCGTTCGCTGTTACTCTGTGCAATGCTCACAGGGGCACCTGGCCGAATGTTGTATCCAATAAATATAAATCTGCAGAAATAACTAAAGGATTATTCTAAAAGCGACCGCAAGATCAGTCTCCCTATATCCCAAACAATAGTGTTTCACTTGAATAAAACAAGTAACACAATATGAGCAAAATTGATATTGGCATTCAATTTCGCGTGCTTTCAATAATCACAATCATGATAATAAGCACAATCTACCGTCAGATAGATGGAGTGGCCATGAGAAGCCCAATGGACCAATCTTAGCTGACATATTTGTCTGAAATTGAAAACAACATTGAAGATGATCTCAAGTCCTCAGTGTTTTATCGTCCTTATGTCAATGATACACTGGTAATAACCTCAAACAAAACAGATGTCATAGTTTTGTTTAACAACTTGAACGGGATGCACAACAATATCAAGTTCACTTTGGAATGTGAAACTAATGATTCGTTACCATTCCTAGACCTACAACTGACAAGATTGAAGAATGGTACGTTCCTGACCTCAATTAATCACAAGTGTACGTCGACCGGTCAGTATTTACATTTCCAAAGTTTTTGTTCTCTACGGTACAAGATTGGATTGGTAAGAACCTTGTTCTACAGAGTTCGTCGCCTGTGCAGTCCGGAAGTGGAAGAAAGTGAACAGAGAGATTTGACGATTGCCTTATCCTCTAACGGTTATCCCCTGCGTTTTATAGAGAAATATTACACACCTGCCACTCTCAGGCCGACGGACACTACGGTCGAAAAGAAACCAGTTTTCATTGGTGTGCCATTTAAAAGCGACTATGTAATTGCACGGGTTGGTCGTCGGCTTCGTACTACGGTTGAGTCCACCTATCCTGCCGCGAAGCTGATCATGATTCACAGAACAATGAACTCATTAATGAGGTCGAACATAGACATTGATTCGGTCACCTCCAATTGCATTTATCTTTCTAAATGTTCTTGCGGTTCGCGGTACGTCGGAAGGACTGAACGCCGACTGTCGACCAGAATGAGTGAGCATGTTCCGAACAACTTATCACTTCGGGGAGTAAAGCTTACAGCAAGCGTTGGATACCGGGCATTGCATCGACAAACGCAAAGCTTTCCGCATTATGCTCAAAGTACGAAGCCCAAGGATGCTTAGGTTTGCTGAAGCGGTTGTCATTAGCCGTTTAAAGCCTGACCTATGCGTTCCAAAGGCTTTGTTATGCAGTTGCTATTACCATGGTAATTCCCCTCCCCTTTCCTTCATATCATCTCAACCGTTCTCTTACATCATTGTTGACACTTCGCTCTTCTCATTTTCTTATTACGTAACTCTCTTTATCCTACTTAATTAAACAATTGTTTTATTCGGTTAAATTTCTGCGTCTATTCGAATTCATTTCTGGTTGTATCTTTTTCGTATTATGTAACCATGTCCAACTCTCTTTCCACCATTACTAATCGTTTTTCATTACGTAACTGTTTCTATGCTAACATTCCTCTCCTCCTCTTTTACCCATACTCCAATGACTTTGGTAATGAATCAACTACCCAGTGTCTTCTGCTTGACCCCATGTAGTTGTAAATGTCCATATATGGTATTCTTATGATAAAAATTTGACCTATTTAATGTGCGTAGACAGCTGATTGAGAGCACGCGAAATTGATGGCCAATATCAATTCTGCTCATATTGTGTTACTTGTTTTATTCAAATGAATCAAAGGGAAAGGATGTTTCAGCGGTAATGTTTTAAGTGAGCTTTGATATGTGAAATTATCTGTTGGTAAAGAGTGCTGGAACTCGTTTACAGTGTCGTTTACGAACCGCAAAAATCAACGTGTATAATCTATGCCTCAAGTTCAGTCCTCATGGGAAGCCTCTCATCTCTTTGAATTACCTCGCTCACTTAGCGCTCCTGGTATCTTTAATAGATAAAACCATCAGAACCGTAACTTCATTGTAAATTCCTCTCGCTTTTCACCATGAAGTCAGTAACATTTTAGGTTCAGTAAATCCAGTTACGTATGTTCTGTATCGTTTTCTAAAAGTGAATAACATACTCAACGCCATTCGGTATCTGATCAAAAACATTCATTTTCATCGACTAACCACATGTTGTATTACGGTTGAAGAAGCAAAGCACTTAAAGGTCCCAAGTCTTTAGCCTAATCACCGTTTCCTTTCCATAGTGAGTTGAGTTAATCAAATTAACACATCGTTTCTATTCAGAGTGCATTTAAAAATCATTCATTGAGTTTGTATACACTAAGCCAAAGTTATCCATAGACTGCGAGTTGAAAATGGTGACGATATTGACAAAAGAATCGGGCACATAAATGACCGCAATGAGACCCACCGCGTTCTGTTTACTGAGTGAAAAAATGTCAAACAAATCTGGCAGATGCCAAAAGATTTAGTCTTTTCCCATTTCCGACCATTTCCGACCGACCATGCAGCGAGACCGAGGTCTATTCTAGCTCTGTCAGGTAAATGCTTCCACGGGGATCGTGCATACCGCGTTATCATCCCGAATTAAGGATTTCTGGTTTTACTGATTCATCAGCGATATACTATGTTGCATCATTTCTCTTCACTCATTCTACGCAGCACCAAGAGTGATAAGTAGGTTATAGGTGCAGAAGTGCAAGTTTCCTAAAGTTCCACGCTGCATCCCTTGATATAAAACCTCAACAACGGGAAATAAAACTGTTTCATGGGCTCAAGCATATGTCTAGAAATAAATGTTTCCCATAATAATTACAACCTAAGAATGGCTCACTGAATTGCGCTGTTATGTTTTGAAGTAGAACAGTGAGCACATAGTAGTTTCTTCTGATTTGTAAAATCCCCAATTAGCAATTATACCGATCGCGCAACTTTCGATAAATTTGGTCTACTATCTTTGGATAACCTTGCCGGATTATCACGAGCTTAGGCAGGAAGCGATCTTATTGTTATGTTGCTGCAGATTTCACTCCTTGCGAGTTCGCTTAGTCCCTGCCCATAAAAAGTATTTTTTTTACTAGGTAGAAGTAAGACAAAGAGAAATTAACAGCACTTTATATGCTTGTTATACAACTGTCGAGATTGGAACTGCAAGCCTTCCTGTTGGTGGCCGAAACCCCTACCATTGTTATTGATCATGTTAGATAGGTGTCATGTTTTGATGAACGCAATTGTAATGTGTTCTAACAAACATGAAGCAGCTGTACATTGCAATTTGAGTGAGTTCCTTGAGGTCTTAATGAGTTAATGGTTTGTGCGTTCAATAGGTCATGCCGATTCTATGATGATCATACAGTCAAAATATTTGCGAAATCACGGTGCAATAGAGATAGATTAAAGGGAAAGTTACTTGATCACTAGAATGAACGAGGTGATGTGAAACCTGAAAAGTCAAGTTTTTCATAAGCACTATCGTGAGTACTTATCCATATATTTTGTACCTGGTTAGACAATGAACATTTGACTGGGCATGCTCAGCAAGTAAAACCCGGGATTTCGCTTATTGGAGTGCATGCTCCCTGGCACGAACAATAGATATGTCTACCCACATTCATAAAATCGTTCCAATGGTTAACTATGACTTATTGCTCTAAATAAATGCGGGGCACATAGTTAGTTTTGTGATTACAACCTCTTCAGGCATTTTATCAATTTTTCAAGATTAAATGCAAAGTGCAATAGCGAATCCAAGGGACAGCAAGTCAAATCGTCAAATTCTTAACTAACGGTTGCAAAGTTTAAAAATAAATAAGAGATCTAGCAAACCAAGCAATTAATCAAGAAGAAAAGTGATGACGGAATGTTCAGACCGCTTTAAACGTTACATTTGTTTATCAAGCTCTTCAAAGTAGCAGCCGATTTCTTGTACCTCAGCCCTGTATATGTCTGTGAAAGAGTACTGCTGAACCCGATGAAAACCCTCTCTGATGTTCTGGATCCCCTTAATTTTGCTTATAAACATTCACTTTCGATTCCTGACACCATCACCTATACTATTCGTTCTTCAGTTTTAGATAGAAATTGCTGGAATAGATCGCCTTTTTCCCTTATATATGCCGACACTTTTGGCTTGCTTTATCGTGGCCTTCTCATTCACCTTCTTGCTGATTGCAGCTTGGGGTCCCACGTGATAAATGTTCTTCTAAACTACTTTTCTTACAGAAGATCAGGTCTTGCAACCATAAAGCAGAACACTACGTACTGCGACGCTATTCACTATTCACTTAAAAGACGGTTGGATGTCACCTTTTTGGCAAAACCTGCTCCAGATTTCACTATCCGTAACGTGATCTTCCACCCAACATCAGAACCAGCTGTCTTCAAAATCTCAACGACTTCCAGCCGATAACTACAGTGAATGGGTATAGGAAGAGTACCCTGCAGTTTACAATTGGATGGTGCAAAACACAACTGTACCTGCACACAACTACTACCTGTGTGTCACTCAAAAAAGCGATGTCATTGGCACATTCTGAGTAGAGTTCTGTTCTCTGCTAGGCGTGCCACTGCACTGTTTACTGGACCGGATGAACCATCCATGGAATGGGAGAAAATCTTCCTCTTCTAAACTTATCTTTAGTTTTATCAGACCGCCATCCTGTCTCCATTCTTTCCCCAATGCATAAACAACCTGTCTGTTCCTAAAAAAATTATTACCTGTAAGGATGCTGACGATGTGGTGGTGCCCCTCCAATAAAGAATTATCTTTTCATCAACTTCAAGACATTATGATCAAGGGTTCTAGTTAGTGTATACCTCAATCTCTTATTCTTACTTACAAATCAATGTCGAATCCCCGTGCTGGCTGCAATTACTAACTCGTTTCCGAATACACCTCAATATACAGAAACAGTATCCTTCCTTATCCTGCTCGGTTTTAGTGAGCCGGTCATCTATTATTCCAGGTAGCAAACTCCAGCAAAAACCAATGTAAAGTTAGACCGAAGTCCGAAAGAGAAAAATTATTTTCGACCACTTCATAATAGTATGTACAGATTATATGCGGGTTTGTGGTTAGTGGGACACTGCCATCCTCACCCCACTCAGCCCCCCCTCCCCATCCTGAATGACCTTTCGATCTGGCGTGAAAATGTGACCCCACCAAAAATACAAACCTCATATGGTCTGTGCGTAAACGTTTATGAATCATTCGAATCACTCGCCTTCGGATTTGTGTACTGGTGAAACATTTTTGAGTTCGTTTATTTTCTTAACTATTACTGTCGTTATCTTGTTCCATGTTCTGTCGTTTTGTTCACACGCTTCACGCTCCTTCGATTTTTTCTACTTTTACTTTATTGTTTTGAAAATCACTTAAACTTCACCCTTCGGGTACATAAAGGTTACTTTGACTTGAAATGAAACCTGGTGGCACGAAGTTGAATAAAATCTGAATTATTTCCCGTATCACAGACACTACTCATGAGTAGACACAATATGTAAGTCAAATATTAGAGTAGCGACAGGCGTGTTGCATTTCACCAGGTTCATTTGACGATGATGTAATAATCACGCACAAGTAAATGAATTTATTCTCATGATGTTAGTGCAACTGGAGGCAACAATGTCATTACCGGGACTGACTTCACATAAAAACCGCACGATAAAGTGCCCGTTCTGGCTATGGACAATCACCACTCACAGATCGAATCATTGATAAACATCTTCTCAGTATTACACCGAAATAATTGAGTGGGTAAAGGCCAGTCGCTTTAAATATTATTGAGTTCATTTAATTACAAGTAGAAAGGTTTCAGAAACTAAATTAGGATTAAGTACAGAGAAACCCTTGCAGATTGAGCAAACCAACGACGAAAAAGTTCGCCGTCATTGAACTGCAAGACTGGTGTGTCAATATCTGTAAAACGGCAGAACAGTTTGTGGTTGTATTTCTGATTTATAATTTCGCGCTTATGTAAATTGATTAAAACGCTTACAATTTCATGCTCGAGTTGATCAATACACTAGGACGGTGATTTAAGTGATACAAGGTTTTAAACATCAATAAATTTGTTCATTGATCAAACTGATTAGAACCTGAAATATACAATTTTGACTGTATCATGTTTAAAATCAATTTGTGAGCACAAGTTATATTTTCTCCTTCAGAATAGCAAAGTTCAACCTTAGAGTCTCGTGTACTTATATTTCGATTACATCTTTGTGGTCACCTCCTATCAATAAAACGTCCTTATATAGTAAAACAACATCTATGGAGTGGCAAACCAATGACTTATTCACAGGTCTATCGCTTTGGAGGTAGTCAAATGGACTTGGTTTTGAATATACACCATAATGCGATATGGCCTGAGAATTATTCCAAATCGAAAAGCTTTACCCATGTGGCTTGACAGAAGGTACCAATCCGAATTATTATTTACAAGACCCGGAGATTATACTTAAATGGCAATTTTAAACTGCTTCACTCGACGGACATCGCAAGCGGTCATCTATCGCAATTAATGTGAACATAAATAGTGCGCCAGAAACAAAAAGGCGTGTGTTAGGTGAAAAGACTATTTTTATCTAAAACTGACTATTTTTCGAGTATCTTCATTTAGGAGCATCTCTAATCAATACTAACCTCGCGGTGAATAATCAATGATATCGCGTCAAACGGAGACATTCACTCCGTCCGTCTGATCCGTGATCGATCGAACTTTGCTAACTGTATACTTGATTGGCACAATCTTTTTCTTGCATTATTCGATGCCATTCTAGGTCACATATAAGCATCAGAGTAAAACTTGTAAATTGACTTGCTTCCTGTGTGTCTAGTACACGTTCGCTGTGCACCAACTGTGTTCTTGCTTACGTAGCTGGGAGAAGGCTACTAGTGCTCGTGGTATCCAATCTGCGTTGCGATCGTACTCGTGAGGCTAGACGACTAGTGTGGCTTTGAGGCACGTCTGTTCCTTGTGTGTCATCGTGTGATATCTTGTTCTGTGTACATTGTGACCAAACGAGAATCTGACACAACAGCGTGGCACCACTTATTACAATGTCATCGACTGATGCTACCTGCGCGTGTATATATCAAAAGGTGTCTACCTAATCACATTTAAGATTATTTACTATTTGGCTAAATCAAGGGAATATAGGAGCACAGTAATGAAATTGATCATATATCTGTGAGAATTCCACTAGGTACTGCCTCCTGAACGCGGTCGAAAGGTCAACCTCAGAGGTCAGGTTGAGAATTACGTCAACTACCTCGGTGATTGCAATCCGCTTTCATTCCCCTCCCCAAATGTAAGTTGAGAATCTTTTAGAAAGGACCGGTCCTGCACTCATTGTCTGTTACACTAATTCCCATTCAATAATTCATAAAACACATCAGGAATGCGAATTAAAATAATTAAAGCACCTGGTTCTATTTTTTCATTTTATTTCTATTCATGCCTTTCTGTTCATCCCATATTTAGTCTACTAAAAATAATGCGGTATTTTGGCAGTGAACCCCGCCCCAAAAATAAGCCTGTTTGTTAGGCTGTCGCCAGTTTCTATTGTATTTATTGATGCAGATACGGTTGGGCTAAACCTAAGGGGAATTCGGGTCGCGCCACTCGGCACACAGTCCAAATTGACTCGCGGATAGGAAGCGATAGAATAGTCATCAAGTAACATGTGCAAGAAATGGCACACAAAATGGACCGCTAGGACACATCCATTGTTGAATGGGCAATATCTCCGCAAGAAAAGAATAATAACTGAGGCGGTAGCCGGTACGATGTTCAACCCTGTGCCTTTTGTGGAAATGCATGGTAGCCTGACGAGAGCATATATCTGGACTACTATTTAATCTTGCGATTCGGTCTCACCTTCGCCCAGTGCTTCTCTCCACGTTCGTTTCATTCTGTGCTGTTTCACATTTGTCATCTGCAGTTGCTTGTGTTTCCCACACTTAATTAGTAAGTTATTCACCCCATCCAAGGACAAAACTAGTTAAGTGTTAAAGTATTTTATCAAGTTACTTTCGCTTGTGTCGATATATCTGTAATATGGCAGATTGTGAATGCAAAAATACGCTAAACATGTCAATAAACATGATTATTTCTATCTAATTTTTATTCATTGGGAATCAATATTTCAAATCAGGTTACACACATCACTGTCAATCCTTACAGAAAAATTGAAATTATTGAGATACAAGAAAAAAACATTGCTCCCCAGTGTGCTGGAAGCCATATTTGTGCTTCCATCGGTACAGGTGGACAACTGTGGTTCAAACTATACGATGCGATAACCCGTAGCCAATAGGAAATGAAACAATTTTCGTTGAGGAGCGCAGACAGTAACAAATACTGTAGACAAACAGATCATATTCGTGGCTTTTGTTAACCTGAATGGGTTTCGCTGCGCATATGGACTTAAGGCCAACAGGGTTAGGCACCACGTCGACTGTTTGTCAGACGCTGAGTCGAGCCGTATTCGACTTATACGAAAATAAGCGAGAGTTATCTGAACGTAAGGAGCATGTCACGAGTAAATAGATACGGGTGATGCACTTTTACGCATGGGCATGTAAAGGTCATATGAATGAAATTAAACTGACGAAGTGAGTGATGCGGACCACTGAGCATTAGGGATGAACGTAAGCCAATTTACTGCTGGCCTCAAAGACATCTTGACAAAGCAAACTTCAAGTGAGTCACGAGTATCGGCGTTAGGGCATGACGAGAGTAGTTCTACTAAAAACCGGAAATGGTCTCATGGGAAAAGTACAGATTCGGTTATGTGGGAAGGCGCAAAGAGGTGAGCTACTTAAAACTGTTTATTTGGAGAACACAACTCACTGCATCAACAACTCACATTTCAATGAATTGATGACGAATTAATTCAGGAATACTATAGTTTCTAGAGAGTACCAGACACGATAAATAAATAAATAATGTTGTGCGTTGAAATCGGCAAGCAAAATAAAACATTACGGAGGATTATGTGAGCACGTTGAATAATTTTGATCGCCATATCATAATGTGACACAAATATGAAATTATCATAACAAATGTATGTATTACGTCTCTGTGAGTGAGTGGCTGTTTGAGAAACCGCATCCTGCTACTCAATTCTGAAATCAGTAGCAAGTATATACTTGTTGCATGTTCTATTTTCTCATTGACAAAAATTGCATGTATGTGTAGGGCAGCGAGAGTGATTCTGTACCTTGCACATCTTAGTTTAAAGTCGCGCAGTCACTTATTTAAGTTGTTCATCGCTTACACATTGAAATCTATTATGTTACACCCCTTTCGCTCCACCACGCTATTCCTTATAAATCGTATACAGTTGTTTATTCTAAATCTGGCTATCAATGATAAACCAAAGATTACTGATTTCGATTGACCATCCTTCAGATGCTACCTTCAGTCATAATCCTTAGTTCATCCAGATAGTTATGCAATCAGCAACCACTGGACTCGATTTTTCGCTCTTATAAGAGCTCACTCGTAGTGCATATCCAAAATTGACATGGGAATCCTGTTGGCCCGACTGTTCAAAAAGCTTGGATCAATGCTATTCGAAGTGAGGATTGTTCAGGTGACATTTTCAATGAAGATCAATTATATTATTTACTTCCGCACACGCCTGTGTTCAGACGGTGTGTCAAACGAATCACGGTACAATATTATTTGTGATTTGCAAGAGGGCTTCTCTCCCAAGCCCAAGTGGGTGAATTGTCCTAAGGAGTTCACAACCGGTAGCTTTGATTTAACCAGTCTGATCCCCAAAGCAGCACGCGAAGTAGAAAACCCCCAATCCATTGGATGTCACCGTCCAGCTCATCGGATTATACACCATTTGGATGGGGTCAAACGTCCAAGGTGCCCAATATACCTCAATACCCAACGGCTTCGCTAACCACTGCCACAACCAGGAAGGCGTCCGTACATGTGGTCTATACGCCTCTTCTTAGTTGGTTTGGAATCAGGGTTTTAGCCAGCTACCAAGATGGAGTGCCAATGGTTAACCAACTCGGTTATAACCCCAGATATTGGCTTTTCGTCCTCCCACTTTGATGGGAAAATACCTCCGTCACGAGAAAGCAGTAAGTGGGACTTCCTCAGTAGAACCTAGCTGGGACACTTGGCCATATAGGAGCATTTCGTGAGATTTAAGATAGGTTTGAACAACTGCAACCCGAGACATCCACTCCCGACCATACTGAAGCTTCCGGTGACAGAAAAAATGGTTCTTACATTTCACACGTAATCATGAGTTAAAGTGTATGTATGACATTGCTATGCTCCACCTCTTCATCCTTATTACGTCCGATAAAATTTATAGATGATAAAAATATCTCACAACCAAGCTACAGACTACCGCTATCAATTCCTCATTATTCTTGAAACTTGTAAGTGAGATTTGAGGCAAGCAGTACGTGCATTACAAGCAGGTCAGACCCGCTGTTGAGGACACAACTAAAACGAAATTTCACCCTGTGAGAGTATTAGCAAACGTCCGTGATTGTTTGATGCCTTTTTTCACAAAAGCATCTGTTCATCACTGGTCACTCAGTGTTTTTTTCATTGTTGGCGTTTCTGATGTGCCTTGCTTGTCTTTCGCTCCATCATTAGCTTCTTGACTGCTTTGGATGCAAATCAGGGCTTACTTCGTCATAAAGTTCACATAAACTGATCCGATCGGTGCTGCTTTATGGCCCCGGAATGGGATCAAACCACAACCCCAGTCAGTCCATTTCTCTTTAGTTCCGGATTTTGTTAGGACAAGGATAAGATTAGTAGCAGTTGGCTCAAACCTGTTGTTCCAAACCACAGACGTGTTTGATAAGTGGGGACACACGCATAGGTTTTGCTTTTGCACCAGCTCTGCTGCTCCTGACGCTGTTGTTGAATAAGGGCCAGTTGCCTTGACAATGAACTAAAATCACGTTAGAAACACCCACCCACCCCCACACACACGCAACAATATCATTGATGGAACTGCACGCGTCTCAAATTTTTATGGCATCCGGTGCTCAGGCTAGTTAGTCATTAGTTGGAGATTTCGTCACCAGGGGAACACACTTGATAGCCAAATAGTTTACTTGATCCAAGGTTATCTGATACTCTCTCTCTCTGGTGTGTTGGGTTGGGGCAGAGGTTTAAGGGCGGCAGTCACTCCATGATTTTGACCTTATTAGAGATCACAACTGCGCATAAATGAAATACGACACCAATGGATGATAGTTCCTCTTAGAATAGCAAAATGTGCCAGAGCCACATCAGGGCGGTCTAATGACATCGCGACTACAATTTTAATGTTCTCTTTGTGCACAAAGCGTTCCGGACCACTTAGAGAGCACAATGCATTGTTAGTTGCTAGACTGTAAACCATAATTGCGAGCACTTAAAATTTGGACGGGAGATTGAAAAAAAATTAGTATGTCACTTTTATTGGATTAGCATAGCCTAACAACTGTTGCACTAATGGATTCATGTTGAAGCAAGTAAGCAAAGGTTTGGTTTGTCTCTTTGGGTTAGTAGAGCATACCCGATGAAGTTTCGATTACCGAATTTACGGAGAACGGTGCAAAGCCCTAATATTCCAGTTGATAGCCCCAAATAATTCTTACTGTATTTCAGGTTTTAATGCTTTCACCTATTTGTTTAAATTAATAAGCTGAAATAGTTATACATAAAACGAACATTCGCCTTTGTTATTGCATATTCCCGGATGCCGGTTCACGCAAACGTGTTCCAGTATCGATTAGACTGGTCAGTGTCCATGAGGCGGACTGAAAAAGGAAGTATGTTATTAGAAAAGAAGCAAAGTAGTGAGATAATACAGGAAAAGTCGAAGTCGTAGAAGTGTGGTTTCATATACTTTATTCTACGGAATGGTGGATAATGATTTATAACACTTATTATAGCTGCTGTTTTCGATCACACCAGTGGTGAAACAGTCAGAAGATATCGGTTTGCTGGTCATCAAATATTCAGCAGGGAATTTACATAATGCGTTGTTGTAGGACTGTTCTTCAATTGGTTTGAGCGTATCACATCTGTCTTTTTTCAACCCACATGCACCAATACCGAGATTCGATTTATTTTTAACAAAGTCAAATGAGAGAAAAAGGGTGGTTATATATGTCCAAATGAGAAGAACAATGGTAGAAATTACCAACGGAGAAAGAGATTATATGCAAAAGCGATTCTCCCTAAAACGTGCAAAAGACTCAGAACATTTTAGTGGAACGCATACTGTCTTGAGAAAATGACCATAACGATAATTTTCTCAGGACCGATTTGCTTTTTTTGGCAAGGTCTTCGGAATATTTTCTCGTTATACGCGCATAATAATTATGAATCTTTCAGTTTAATCATGCTTGCTACACCTAAGTTTAGCTGGTTGACTCCCGAATTGCAGAGACTCCCGGTAGATAATGCTATGCTTTTGGCTTATAATCGCGATTTCATTCGGTAATGGTTACAAAGACACTAGCAGTGATTGGTGCTGTGTGGTAGAATAACCCAAGTGCAACAAAGCCATGATCCATAGTTGACACTCAGTCCTGAAACTGTGATCTTTTACATTTATTTATCCGCCCGATGAAAGGTTCATGTTTCGTTTTGATGCAGATTAAAATCAGCCTCAAGTAAACTTCTTTAGACCTCTTTGCTCATATGGCGAATCGTGTGCTGCACATGGGCGTGGGTAGCGTTCATGTCTAAGTTGAACCCTACCAAAGAAAATAACATGGTTCTCTTGCATAAATAATTAATTTAAAACTCTGAGATCATCTTATGATGGAGCTTTCGTTGAATTATACAGTTGTGAACCATTTTGATGATTGTGTTACATTTTGTAGCGTGTACCGTTAACTCTAATGCATCTATACAAATTGACTGTCTCATTATGTATGGGTAACATGTGATCGACATGAAATATTCCCTGGCAGCACATGACCGATTATGCGGTTACTGCAGTTCATCACATATGCGCATCGGGCAGCATTTAACGTTTGATGTAACCTTCGAACAAACGAAAAAACTCAAAGCCGATTTGACATCATCAATACGTTCCGCTAAATCACTTTTTCATTGAGCTATTACTTTTTATTATGATTTATATGCAAATGACGTCTTTTAAGTTGGTACAGCCTGACAATGCAGTTTTTGCTGAGGGATAATTGGAACGTAGTTTTCACATAATATTGTTTTTCACTTGAAGATAAAACGCAATCAGGTAATATGCTACCCACTGTTATAGGAACAATTATGTGAATATCAGTAGTCCATGGTTCAACTGACGCACGAAAGCTAATAACTTGGTGACTGGTATAAGAAATTTTATCATAAGACATTTGAAAAGGGAGACGAGATAGGGCAAGGGGTCAATCACCAAGGCAAAGCTAATGTGACTAACCGTTCGCGTTGTTTGCATAGATCAGGTTTGAGAGTGTGAAAGGCTAGGGCATGTAGAAGCATGTAGAAGCGGCAGTCATGGGGAAGCAAA
The DNA here is from genome assembly GCA_900618425.1 of Echinostoma caproni. Lineage (NCBI taxonomy): Eukaryota > Metazoa > Platyhelminthes > Trematoda > Plagiorchiida > Echinostomatidae > Echinostoma > Echinostoma caproni. Next base: position 142,770 of record UZAN01039536.1, read on the forward strand.
CTGTCAGAACAGGAATAACAAACACATCCGTTGTGGAAACAATAAACTATCCTTTATGTATGATCCCGGCTTCAATCGTTTGCAAAAAATGAGGTAATATCTAAGTCGCATTAGTGGGGATATTATTTTTTACTCCACTTCCCTGAATTTAAGTCTTGGTTCTATACTCAAGATAATTTTCAACTGAATGCATACACACTTTCTGGTTACACTCACACATTGTAATTTACACCGTTTACACAGCGAGTTTGTTTATCTCGCTTTCGTACAGTATACCTTTTCTCTGCTTGAATTTCCCGTTCGGACTGAGGGTTCTTTACCGATCAAGTTTCCCTTACAGCGATGCCCTAAGAAAACAGCAAAACAGATGATTCATTTTCTTGGTATATGAACGGGGATCGTTCGCTTCCGAAAGCAGGTTAAGATAACGATACCTGCAAATAGAGAGCGATTTTGTAGCAAAACGTGTCGCTGATGTCTTGCGTCGACATGGAAGCTGAAATGGCCATTTATTAATCAGGTGAAGGCCAAATTACCTTTTTCCGGGCTTGGAAAACATAGGTTTCTTTCGTTTATGCAGATTTTGGAGCCAGCGGGAACATAAATGGCATTTTGACCGATGTCTATAATTAAGTTTGAGGCGGTATATTTTCGATCTTCGGTAATGCTGATCGCTTTCATTCCCTTATGGAATGTACTCCCTATTTATTCTCTATCAACCATCTTCAAGTTGATTGACCTCATCAAAAATGTCATAACATGAATGACGTGATTGTGCATAAATACATTTCGTGGGCGGTCTTTCCGCAACCTAAAACCAAGTACTGACAAGATTTTTCTTCTCTCACAGTATTGATGTACATCCGGAAAATGTAATCTGATCAAAGGCGGAAAACAAATTAACGGGGCTGCAAAAGTCCATTCGCAGTGAAATCTTGCACGTTGGGTAGACTACAGTTAAAGAAGTTTACTAGTGATATCTACTTCTCCCGCATTTCACTTTACACGTAATTTCTCCCCTAATCAAATGCGCTACGGTTTCTTCCAACGATTTCTCAACACATATTTGACCCACAGTTACTCAGGAGTAGTTGTGGGGAATAAGTGGCAGTGTTTTTCACTAAACATTATTCCTTAGTTTATAGCCAAAACGCATTGATCACGACTCCTGAAGGTACATCGATTGGTAATTCTGATCGGATAGAATATCAACTGGTTGGTACACTGCTAACAGGGAAACCTCTTATCTGGGTTCAAATCCGAGACAGGGCGTTGTATATACACTGCTGATGAGCTGTAACAAACACAAAAATCTAATCCAGGGTTTTCTGAGTACATGATTGAGTAGGAGAACTAGTAATAATATGGTAAGTCTGAGCGATGATCAAATCTATTTCTCAATTTCCAGTATTCGTTTCGTACGCTCATTGCCTATACAGATATTCGTTAGTACTACCAAAAAATGACATAACATTGATCCATCGCGGGTTTCCGTGACGGATAACAATTCGTTTGTTGAGCAAAGTTTGTTTACGAATTAGCGATAAATAATACTCGAAGCACAGCTCAACTAATTATATTTATAACATTACCTTAACAAACTAAATGGAGTGACAACAGGATTAACCAGTAATAAGCAAATCATACGCTTTTGAAAAACCTACTTTTTCCTTGTAAACGTCTACCTGCACACTCGATCCGACCGAAAGAACGTGACTCTGGCTCATTTTGGCTCATCCCAAGTGAGTTGTATGCAAAAGAAATGGCCGGAAAGATTCAGTCGGCTGATTGATGCATCAATCATTCGCATAGGTTAATGATAATGCGTTTCTGCAGACGCGCATTGTCATTTGAGCTGCTCCGATGTGGACCCCCCACGTAGGTCTGCTAAGAATAAAGCTTGTAGTCTTTTTGATATTTATTGCTGTCCAGTTTGGGATGCTTCCAAGTGATTGTAATTATACGCCAAACTTTATTCAACCTCTCATGGCTCACTCCGACTGAGGGAAGTACAATAGGCGCCATAGTGTAACAGATAAAGTCATGGCGTGACAGCGGATCAAGTATGATCTGGACCAAATGGATGACCTTATCCCGCCTACCATTGTGGACGGAGACAAAAAGGTTATTCAAACAATCAGTCGGGGCAACGACCAGGATGAACAATCGGCAAATGATTCCACAACTAGAATCAGAAGAGGAAGAGCGTTGTAGCGAATAGCAAATTCCAAACCGTACTGCTCGGTAATTTCGCACTAATATTTTCGTATAATCTCAACATTTCTCGTATATCGAGCGGAGTTAATTTGAGCGGATAACAAATGAATAATCCCATTAGACAAATCTGAAGTAATAATGATCCATGTTTACGTCGTTGGGTATTTATTTGGAAAAATGTCAACATTTCAGTCAAAATTACAACCTGATTGAAAAGCGGACATTGATAACAGCAAAAAATCTTTCAAACAGTATTGTGAAGTTTGGTAGAAACCTGCGCCAGATTTCTTAAAATTTGAGAGGGAAAAGAAACGGCTAACATTCCACAGATGGCGTTATGAGATAGTGAGGAATGTGTTTTAGGGTGTGAATAACAAGTGGATAGATTGCCATGTAGTGATTGAGTGAAATCAAGCAGAATTCTATGCGCAGTTTCTTCTGGTGCTTCCAGATATCACTAATACAGTTTTGTGAATAGTTCATCAAGAGGTATGGGGGATAGTCGACTAATAACCTATTGTTCACTTCCAAGGAAGTAGGAGTTTCTTTTGGGAATACTAGCAAAAATGACCGAAGAAAAGCGAAGATTAGACAAGCCGTGGATAAACACAATGTGAAAGTCTTTCTTGTCTGACTTATAAACTTACAAATATTGTACCGGACGTTTATTTGCACAGTTGTAAATACGAATCGTTCACCTTGATGCTAACTAAAAAATGCGACAGAATCTATTTAGATTGGTTTTGTGTAGTGGGTATGAATGAACCAGGATACGGGAATATGTATTTTGAGCGGTTGAATGAATTCAGAGTCAATTCGGATCCAACTGGAAGAGCATATGCAAGGAAAAGCCTATAGAACAGTCCATGGGAAAACACATTTGAAAATTCCTTAATCAAGGAAATGGCCTGACAAGGGTGACAAAACGGGCATATATCAATTCACGGGTTGAGGAACTCGTTGCCAGATTAATAATAGGGATGAGTTATCAGAACAGAGAAACAGTCTAGTGATTGAAAGGTTTTCGTGAGCAATCGCGGTTCAATCGTAAAACAATCCACTAGCCACGCCAACAGAAGCCTGGAAAGTTCAAAATATTCCTGTTACCTTAGGAAGAAGGAATTTGGAATAGACTTGGAGGCAGTTAAAAAAACGGAGAAAGATATATTGTAAGTCTCACAACGAATCATGGTAAAGAACAACATCCACAGTAGATTTCTGTTTCTCAAACAAGTTGAGGGGTTCACTTGAAACAATGGAAGTAATGGAGTTTGACAGCGACACCTCCTGCCAATTTACGACTATATGATATTAGAGAAATTGATCTAAAGCACCTGAGACCATAATTTTGTATTTTTGTGGCTTATAAATGCTAAAAGTTTGACGTTCATAGGGCCGTGCGCGGAGACGTGTTTCGAAAAGCAGTTAAGACATCTATCAGAGCCACATATGTTACGTCAAAAATATTTTTCCGATTAGTTTACCTATGAAGTATGCAGATGAGACACATTTCACACAAATTTCAAAAAAAAAAGATTTTACGAAGAAACCTCATGCAAAAGAGATTTACCACGTGATAGCCCAACCCACTCCTTGAGAGCTAATGTTACCTTAAACTCTTTAGCGACTAAGCTGTATATATACTCCACTACGCGGATAATGCTAATGTCGGTAGTAGATACAACGTCAACACTTCAATACTGTTGATATGCCTTTGTGAATGCAACAATCGCGTTTCTGTGTTTGTCCGTAGGTTAAAACATCATCCAAAATGAATCATTCAATAGAAAAACGGTTTGTCATATCTCGTTTCATCGTGTGTCATTGGGTCAACAGCGGCAAGGGAATCCGCCCAGTAGACGCTTTTGTAGTCGTTAACTATTATTTCCTTCAGTGAACCACGTTATGTTTTACCTGTAGAATCCAGAAGGAACGTTTTAAACAGTTTTCCGTTAAATTAACCAATTGTTTCTCAAAAACCGTTGCTTTTGAAACAGAATTCATAAAGTAGCTAATAAGCTTGTTTTTAGTGATTCGTCAACATGGTAATACATCACAACATACTATTGTAGTTGAAGATAAAATTATTTTTAGGAGGAATGCTCTTATAGGCAGGATCCAGCACACCCAGGGTTCTTTAACAGCCCTCCTGCAAATATTGTGAACATTCTTTTTCAGCATTCTTTCTAGAAAACATTTCTTCCAGACGGAAAATATCTGACTTGGTAATTTCATTCCTTAACCCGTTAAAAGTGCTATGCTAACTCGTCAGTATAGAATGCGATCTGTTCAAACGAATGTTTTGCGGTGTCTTAACAGAAGTACAAAGCATTTTTTCAATGATTGATGGTATTACTCGTGTTTTACTGTTATACAGTTACAAACACTGGGGTTTGCAAAATGCTTTCCTTTTGTAATTTTGACGACCAACTAACACGGTTTGCGGTTCAGGTCCCAGTAAAGGCACAAAATAGACGGACCGCTAATGAGCCCAATCAACGATGCAGCAGCTCTCAAGTATTTGTTGTTGTTCACGACGGAAATACACTCCCAGCAGGATTCCTTGATTCACAATGAGTTCAGCAGTAACGGGATTAACTTGATGTCTCAGTTCTGATTATTGGACTTCATCAGCCCCGAACTTGAAGGGAGCAAAAAGTGGGAAATCGGTAAAGCCAATTTGACTAATCACGAGGAGGCACAACAGGTGTGCAGTAGATGACATAAACAGATACATCGGATACTGCGAGATGAAATTTGATGGGATACGAGATAAACCCTAGGTACGGGGGATATTTGGCTGAATAGCGTGGTTCATGTCAGAAGACAGTTAGTTTTATCCAACGGCGTGGTATACTGTGCGTCTGTCAGTCTGAACTCGACCATTCAAAGAAGAAAGCCTATTGCACTCATCCAATTATGCACCAAGAAATGATTGCACGGAAAACACTTAACGATTTTGATTGAAACATTGTAGAAGCTGACAAGATCCGTATTTTCATTGACAGCTTGAGATCGGATAAATTTTTCTCGAAACCATATATTCCTCCTAGCCACAGTTTATCATTGTTTAGTCTCCTTTGTCATATTCCCTGGCGTTAAAAATAATTTTATTTTCGTGCAATTTACCTCACAAAATTCAACAAATCGGTTTCATCTTTCTTTGTTCCCGAAATCTACAGTACTGCGTATTGATGAGGACAAGGCAAGACGGTTTCTTAACACTGTCTAATTGTACTTTAGTAGCCATATAAGAGGCTATTTCAGTTCATTTGTCTAAAATTTGTTCCTTGGTAAACCAATCGGCCAAATGAACGTAACAGAAAGTGACAGATATTCTGTTTGACGAACGTTATTAGATTCTTGAAGCATTCTTTTTCCGTAATGA
>UZAN01039537.1:18720-31897 GCA_900618425.1 Echinostoma caproni
TTATGTGGTCGTGCTTGCTCAATTGTTCGTGATGAGTGATGACACCAACAAGGTTGACTGTTTTAAATACGCAACCTCATAGATATCACAGTACATTGATTTTAACGTCAACACCACAAAGCTGCATTCCTCAGCGTCCAAGAATCATGCTGGAATAGTCAAGTTGAAACGTATTCTAAATTCTTGGTGATAAACACTTTGTTGGGGTTTCAATGGCCAGGTCACATCCACATTGAGAATACGGATACAACACGGCTATACGTGATTGTGGGAAAAAGGAAACCAGCGTGATAATTATTGCATGGGATGTGGAGAAAAAACAGTCCCAGAATGTGCGAAGGATAAAGACGAAACAACTAAATGCAAAAGGTTCCATTGAAAATCTTATTCATGCAACAACACGACCATAATCTCTGAATGAAAGTTGAAAACAAATGAAAGAAGATACCGTGAACATTCGTGGAAATGGGAAAACATAAAAAGCGATACTAGCTTGTGACCAAAGTGTGTTTTGTATGCAATATCAATCGTAAATGGTATCAATAATTTGTCAGAAACAAATTGGGTGCTAACAAATTATCATCACCATATATTGCGCAATTATGCAAGCGTCTTTCACAAAAGCGATTACTCCTCGGTGCGAATAAACTCGGCCGATCCCCGTGACGTACGGTCGATCGAGGAAGGTTGGGCTGCACCGTATTTGTGTCTACATATCAATCTACAGTACAAAACGCTATAATGCAATTCAATACCTATCTTTGCATGTTCACGATCAGCATCCGCAATTTTACGTTCCGCACACTACACTTTCTTATCAACACTTAATTGCAAAATGGAAAGCTGGTTGAAACCCAATCAGGTCTGCGTGTGATGAGAAAAAGAGACAGAAGATGCAAATCGATTTGCCCGGGTTGAACAGGTTTTGAAACAGCCAACTTGATGCCGTTCACGAGATTGTTCTTCAATAGGCGAAGAAATTACACTCGGAGATTTCAGTGAATCACGGTAGTGATGTTGTGTCGAACCTTTCGAGGCACGAATTGTTTGTGCATCATGAGCTGATACATTTGATTTATCCGAGGGCATAGTTTGTATTCTCCAAAATTTCTGGAACTCGGTTTTAGAAAAAAAGAGCAATAACTACGAATTTTGTATTGACCAATTCCTTTTATGAGAAGAATGAGACCATGTAGTTTGCATTTCGGTGTCTGTGTGGCAAAATGATAACGTACATTAACTTCAAGTAATGAGGCTGCCGTTCAAACCTTAAATAATTCATAGACAATGATGATGAAAGCGAAGTTCCAGTTTACATTGTTACCTTAGTGTGGAATTGAGAACAAGCGTGAGATCTAAAGGATACTGAGTCAGAATCACAATACGCCAAGTTTACTAATGGATCGTTACGATTCAGTGATATATAATGCGGAACAAATGATTTTCTAGGTGTTTTTAGCAACCAACATCTGATTGATAGCCCCGAAAAGTGGTCTACCTGTTCAACATCTTTTGTATTTTATGGTGGTGTTAGCCTTGTTTATGAGCTATCCCCGGATAACGTCACAAGCAAGAGGTGTCGGAAGGGTATTCTCATTTTGACCCTGTCCTTTTTGTGTCCTTCCGCCGGTTTAGTGAGATGATGCTTTTAGTTATCCGGCAATCCGCATGGAATTCTACTCATATATTCTTCGTTGATTTGGCAGATACTGTGACGGTGCTCACTCATGTTGTTTTATCTCGGCCTATACCGATTACTCTCAGTAATAATGTGGGCTAAGTAATACATTCCCATCTCCCACCCGACAGCAAAATATAATCGATCGATGCAGTTCTCACTATTTTACAGTTTTGGCATAGCAGTATGCTTGTTTGAGCATAACCTACACGTCTGGTCCTCTCGTCAAACATCATTCTCACTGTCATCATCCTTCAGTTTGCCAAATAAACCGGTTATCGTTTCACTCAAACTACGGGTTCCAAAAAGAAAACAATTTATCTACTTCCCAAGTGGTATTTATTCCTCTTATCTGGTAAAAATCGGAACAGTCGTCCTGAAATGTCCCACAAAGATGTTCGATGTACATCAGGCACCTGAGTTTACAAATATGCACACGGATACGTGTATCTTCTCTGTTGTTTACACAAATACGCACATACCAAAGACATTCATCCTGCGCATGAGATAGAGCAAAAAACGCTAAATTCTGGATGTCAGCTAGACAGATTGATTGTTTACAAGCTTATTTTTGTATCCCGAAAGATGTTATCCACGTGGTGCAGGACATCGTAAATAGACACTGATATCCTATACTGATACTGGGACATTTAACGTTGACATCAAGCTATCGTAATGTGATGGAGGGACTTGATACCGGAACATGTTAAATTGAAAAAGGAAAAGTCATTTGATTGAGTCATATATGTGTGTGCAGTTACGAACGTCCCTGTGCGGGTGTGTATGTGCTTGTGCACGATTTTTATGATCAGTATTCTGTATGTGTGTGTGTGGTTTGTTTCAAATACTACACATTGCCCAATTGTATTCACTACGTAATTTATCACTTAAATGACCTTGAAAAATTCGTGAACTTCAAATAGATTTTTACCAGTTCTTCCACCTCCCCTTAGTCAGTTTCTTAACACATTTGACAGTCTGAATAGGATTGTAAGAACAAACTGTGCGTGAAGCCAATTTGGGCGTGGAATTCAACCTCCGAACCCCCACCTCCCAGTATCTCCGATAACCATGGATCCTATGAAAACACACATCGAAGTTCGTTGATCAGTATAGTTGTGAATTTTCTTTTGATTCGATGCAATGTGCCACTTAGTTTCCACGAAATTATTACGGGTAAGAGGTGTGTTTTGAAAGTATACGCTTTTACTGCGGTTATAATTTCTCAAAGTGGATCTCAACCCTATAAGTTTTTTTTAGACTGCCCTTGGTGAGCCTATTGAGTTCCAGTGTCTGATATAATTGTACTCTTATGGTAGACGAGCACAAATTGTCTTAGTTTTGGTCACAGACTAATCCCTAATCATGATCGATTAAATGGTTGTTTTTCGTGATCGTCATTGCATCTAGTCAACGTAAGGAACAATGCATCATAGCGAAAATGTCCAGACTATACTGCGGAATTGAACCAGTAAATTCCATTTTTCAAATTTAACTTGAGAATCAATTATTTCAAATTGGAAAAGTATTGCATTGTTTTTGTAATTGTTTGGTTTAATTCGAGAACAAAACGATGTGGTTGGATCTGATTTTATTCTGTGCACCTCGTTGGTCAACTGTTCCCACTTTTTCACAACCTACCCTACACCCCTGATTGATCGCCTGCCTTTCCACGCTCTTTGCTTGTTAGAATGAAGCAGACCTTGGTGTCGCATCTTGTCGAGGAGGCTGATGAACTTTGATGCCATGGGTTATTGAATCTGTGCGATTTGTGCCAGACAGCTCAGCTGACCTCAAACCAATGAACTCAGATGGTTACGTGGAGTATACTGGGCATGGAAGCCCGAAGATCATTCAATCGATGATTGAAAGTGTCCTGCGCACGATTGTGACACAGGTTGAAACCAAACCAGCAAATATCGATTGTATCACAACAACGCATATACTTAACCTCACCCTAGAAGTCCCATGGGTATAGACATTCCGTGTTCAGTATCGAATAGAACCTAGAAAAGCAGAACGCCGTCGACTAGTTTATTAAAACGCGAGGTTGAAAACAGATGCCCACTGAAACTTCCCCATTTAGAGTACTCATATATCAATCCTTTTATAGCTTTAATATTTACGATCTATTCGGTTCACATGATTTCCGTTTATGTTAAGCAAAAATTCACATAATTGAGGCTCAAAAAAGCTTGCAATTGGTTCTAAAATGCTGTCCTTTTCCGTAATAAAAATTAAAATTATTGAAAAGGATTCTCTCGATGAGTCACATGCAATAGCCAGAACAGTCTTGAAAATCATTCCTTCTTTGTTGGTATGGCAATTCGGACAAACCAACCATCAGTCAACATTACCAAATTGCAGTTAGTCAGCACGATTTCAACTGTAAGTGATCTCAGCATTTTTTAAAACCTAGCAGCCTCTTAATTTTCCAAAAATAGTCCGCATGCACATTGGCGATATCTCAGGTCAATGTGGACAATAGTTACATAGAAAATCACGATTGATTTGTCATGAAAGCTGAAAGAACTAACACTTGTGCTCCGAGTCCAACCCCAAATAGTTCCAACAACCAACAACAGGATGATTGGGCCTTTCATGATAGCAATTGCAAACCAAATAACAAATAAATTCCCAACCACCAGGAAAATCTTTCAATCTCGTAGGAAGATATATTCTCCATCTTTCCCAGTCACATCGATCTAATGGAACAATCAGGGAATCTGGACTCTATACAGCATGTTGTGATCAGAAAACAACGGTACGGATTTATTCATGAATTATTCACGGGCATTTCAACCTATGTTATTAATTTACTAACTTTTTTCGTTCTTTTTTTCCTTTTTCCGTCTCTTCATTGAACATTCAAGGATACAATTTTTCGGGATTGGGAAATCGGCTAATCAAAAGGCTGAAATAAAACAAATAATGACGAAAGTCAGATGATAGTGGCATTTGCACACGTTCTCCGGAGAGGTAACTTAGTGACCTTTATCACGGGGCCACTACCGCAATGTGTCCACACATTTGGCTTTGAGAATTTCCCACATTCTAAAATCTGGGAGTTACGTCAAATAACTTGATAACACGTTCCTGATTTGGACAGCTTCAGTGCACGGAAGCCGCTTTTCTTCCCGAGGTACCGTCACTAGGATTTCATCTCGCTATTCAACTGGGATACTCTCCATGACAAACACAGCCAATCACACTTGGTTTATCTGCATAGCGGTGCCAAAGTCCTTCAACTGTCAGGCCCTAGTTTAGTAGAGCTAAAGACAAAATATTAGCCGCATTCTTCTCCAACATAATTCGGAGGACTGTAAACAACTAACACCTGTGACACAGCGGTAGACTTCTCTGTGAAAAGAAGAAAGTACAGTCGGAGCTGGATGTTGATGTTGATGATATCAATACCACACTCCTAAGTCAGCTGTCCACGGTTCTTTCAGCCTCGTCACACAATATTTGTAATATGGAACCAATCTCTAATTTTGATATACTGAAACGATTGAAAAAAGTAATTATTCCTGTACTTCATGCCTAGATAGCTTACTTTCAACAAGTTTCCTATTTTGAGCTACTTCTCTCGCATGGATTATCACCTCGATTGCGGACTAATCACTTTGCGTTTTCACTATCCCAGACTGTTGGAAGCCGGTCACAACCGCACCAAGCACAAAAGCATCCAGGTCTTCTGTCCTCACCAAACGTTTGCGTTTCACAGCCATGGTATTTATCTGTAAGTTGACTGAAAATGCTATCCTCAATCAAGGTAATCTTTGTATACATCCTTCCCTTCATTTTCAATCATCTCAGCCGTTCCCCTAGCCCTCGTTAACAGTTCGCCCTTCTTATTCTCATATTACGTAGCTCTTATGACCCCTAATATTGAAAACTTTATACTCCGTTACCGTTCTAATTTTATCCATGGATGAACTGTTCTGTTACTTCGTATTGCGTAATCGCTTTGCACTTCTTTTCCTCCGCGGTTGATCAGCTCCTATTACGTACTTGTTTCTCGTTTTTCACAATCTTTGTAATCGCGAACCTTCTCCTCACCAGGTTCACTCATTTCTAAAATAACTTTGGTAATAAATCGGCAAGCAATTAGTTGCGCTTGAACTGTCGTAATTACGTAAATGTCCATATGTGATATTTTTCATATTTAGATTTACCTAATTTCATTTGGAGGTAGTGAACGGAATGATCGTGACACACCAGTGTTTCGCTATTATTCTACGTGAGCTCAGTTTTATTTTATCCTATTCACGAATATACATTTTAAGGACGAGAATCAAAGCGGCAATGGAACTGGAAAGCTCATTGTGCGAACCTCATAATATAGCTCCCATTCCGAAGAACACAACGGAGCATATCCACAGTCTCTCCGGCAGCGTCTTCGTAACACCGCAACTTGACGTGCACACGTTTCGTTTGAACTGCGAGATTCCACGAAAGAAAGTGAACTGGATTCAAACAAAGGTTGAGTTCGAAGACCTGTAAGATCTGTTCAAAGATGTTTCAGCAACCTCGTCAAGATATACCGGTTGGTTTCGAGGAAAAATTGTTGGACGCTTCACACTCCTACTTTTCAGTATTCACTAGACAGCAAACACACCTCAAAGGGGGAAACTATCAAGACGTAGCAGAATTGAAGATGATGTCCGAATTTATCCAACTCGACAAGGGTTTTCGGATCAGTCATCATGCCCAAAGATAACTGCAGAGGAAAAGTGAACTAAATATTGTTGTTTGAGAACAAATTCAAGATGAACAGCAGGCACGATAACAATAATCGTACCGAAAAAGATCATTTAAAGCCTTTCAGATTCCATTATTACGTAGTTAAAATCCTAAAGCTCAAAACAAAGAAATCCAATGGGAATAGAGCCAGCCCACTAAAAGACCACAAAACCGATGCCCATTCATGCCACTCATATGCATGTAGAATTAACTATATATCAGGTAGCTCGATGTTTGGTTAATATAGTGGATCCCATTTGCAAATTTCTTACTCCTCATTGTGTCAAAATTCCTTTGGGCTTGTATAATTATTAGATAATTTTAATTTATTCTCTGGTAAAATATTGTCCATTGATGTTAATTGCCTTATTAAAAACCTTCCCCACATGAAACAACAGAGCTTTTATGCGGTTGTATATCTTCAATGAATACTGACCTTCCTATTCCCACTGATTATCTAAAAAATAATTCAAAAGTGCACGGTGAAACATACAAAAAATTGTTATTACATTCATTCGTAATGTTCTATTCTGAAAGTTACGTCTTTTTCACCATATTCTGTATCCCAACCCCCCTCCGGCTCGTTATTGTTAATATTGTTGTGGTGGTGTTGGCATCATGCATGTTCTGAAGCCGGTGTTATATATATATGTATAATAAATTTCAAGTGGGAATGGTGTATATGGTAAATAAAGCGCGAACTGAAAAGCTAGGATGTACTGGACAGCTGTTTCAACCTGGTTGGGTCTCATCAGCAGTGCGAATCCATAGACCCATCTGGGGATCGAACCCGGGACTTTGAAGGCAGAACGCAAGCATACTACCCACTCGACCACCGGGCAGCTGATCAGACCGTTTTTCCAAATGAAAAATCTCAATGATAATTTGATTTTCAACTATCCTGATCGTTCCAATCTAACTGTTTATCATTAATAGGTGAAGGATAGCTATTTGCATATTTCAAGTGTGAAAATGAACAGATGATCAGATGGGACCTTACAACAATCCGCCTCTCGGAAGACCACATGCACGGGACAGTACTCACACTTTGCTAGTTTGGCTCCTGCGGCATGTAACAGAGGACTGGTGAAAACTCCGTTCCTTCGTGCCAGAAATATTTGCCACCCTTTAAGCTTCAATAATACCAGGTCGTTCTACGAGGGAAGCCACTAAATAGTAATTATCCAGATGAAGGCCACCGGCTGGTCCCGTCTGTGAAGTAAAGAAGAAATAAGCCTTCAAGGGTGATCAGCTAATGACGTTCACGGAAACACTATGTCGAACACTTCCTGCCGCACAGCTTTGATTGACACCGCTTACCCAGAGGCTTCCTCTGGACAACAGAAAACATAGCCAGCCACCCAATTCGGCTTCACGTTTCCTCTATCGGTTTAACTGCAGTTGTGACACTTATGTCGGCAAAATGAACTGACCGCTGTCACAGCAAATGTCCAAACATATTCCCGAATGGTTAGTACCATGGTGATGCAGTTCAATTTCAGAGATCAATATGATAGGAGATCAACACAGGGTCATCAATCGTTAAATATCTCATGACGACTGGACTCAGTTTGTATTTCAAGCGGTTGTTGCGGTACATGAAACCCCGATTCTTAGCTTTCAACATAGCTATGGTAATCAAAGTTATGTAATCCACTTTTGTGCTCACTAAAGGTTCTGACGCAATCAGTCAAATTACCGTGAGACTGGTTCTGGAACTGATATCCTCCCGCTCTTTTCTGAACGCTGTCCGTTGAAACACTATAGTTATTAAAAACATTGTTCTGTCAATATCCGATTGTTTTATGTTGTAACGACTGAGGAGATTCAATAACTATTAACATCTCGCAGAATTTGTTTTTTCTCTCTTCTATCCAGCAAATAGGTTAAATATTCACAATTAACCTCGCAGTAATGAATGACAACTACTTACCCTGGGGTAAGTTTAACCAACATATTCAATTCACAGCAAAGAACAATCTACGTTGGAAAGTGCCCACTCACATGTTTATTTGGATACATTTAGAGTACAACATGTAAGTTCTTCATCTTGAACTTTGCGAAGAACGATTCTGGCAAACCCGGTGCCGGCCAGGTGATTAGGATCATCAAAATACTGACCCGGAAGTCCCGGATTCGAACCATTCCAGCACCGTACATCTTCCGCAGTTCTGTATTTTTACAGACAAACATCGTATGGCCGCGGCCCCCTTCGTGAAAGTTGGCTTTACCTCTCTATATTCAACAAATAAAAAACGATGTGAAAAGACATTTTATTTTATCTACTGCGCTCCGATAAAACATGTTGTGTTTGCTATCCATCCACAAGCTCTGAATTCCTGTTGATGTACACCCTGTATCAAAAGTACAGAATCCGTGTAGATTTTTGAAAGTTCTCCGTTCCCTCATTCACGACCGTTTTAATTTCTGATAATCTAGACAGCAACGAAATGAGAAGCCGAAATACAAAATTTCATCAAATTATTTCTTAAATGGTTTTACTGAATTCCTTTTTCAAGCATTACAATCATGTTTATTTACAAAACAATTTCAATAGAGTCAAATAGATAGATGAATGAGTCATGTGTGTCGTAGTGAGCCCACGAGATTTTAAATTAATTACGGAATCCAAATATCGTATCGGTTGGAGTTCTGCCGGACTCGCTGCCATACACACATGACTTATCCACCCATCTGTTTGACCCTACTGAAGTTGTTCTACATGTAAATGTGACTGTAAAGGCTCGATAATGAATTCACCGAAAATGTGTGTTCGCCTGAATCTTGTGTTCTTAATCAACGGGCATATTTCATAAATCATTCATTTCTTTCAATGAAAATATATAAAGAAGACAGAATTTTCATCTCGACGAAAATGGTGCGCCACACTGAAATTTTCTCATTGAAGTTAGCTCGGTAACAGTTGCATTAATCATTCCGCCACAAAACTTATAAACACCTGCTTGGCATACTCCCTACAAGATTCTTAATCATATCCGTGCTTTCGTTATTCTACTCCCTAACTGTAGTTACCTTTAATTCGTGCTTTTTAATGCAAACTCTGAAGTGTTAGTATACCTTCTAGGTAGGAATAGATCAAAAGTTTTTTATTGACTTCAATTGTGAATCAAGGTCACACGATTGTTTTGAGACCAAAAATAACGCACTCGCATTTTGTTTCTGAATGTTTACTGCACATTTGTATATTCAATCGATAAAAAAGGAACGAAAATGATAAAAAAACTAAGAAAAAGGCATACCATTTACGAACTGCATACATTTTGCCCGTGAGATATATATCATCAACTTACGAAGAAACTCAGTGCCAAAAGAACATGAAGAATAGCAGAAAACGGGGTTTGGTTGTTGGGATATAAAAAAAGAGTGAAACAAGAAGCGAATGGCCACAGTGAGTGAATGAGAATAAGAATATTTTGTTTGTATCACAGCAACCCATTTGATATGTTAGTTTATCGTTTTGTATGGATCACGGATAGAATGTACAGGATGCGTGCCAATGACTTCCTTTTTGAGCCCTTTATCGAAACGTCTCTAACCAACGACTATCCTCATCCCTTGGGCCGTAATTTGAAACGCGGGCTGCAGCAACTGAAGCCAAAGCTGAAGTTAGCTTCTTCATACCTCTGCACCGTGTCATGGGCTGACTACAGCGGCGCTCCTTTCAGCCTCGCCTAGCACGCGCAAAGAAAGCACAGAAAGATGGACTATGGGAAACGTGACCAAACGTGACCAAGCTATCGGAGGCTATCATTTGCACACAATACACGATGATGAACCTCGTCATTGTTCCCCCGTTGTTCCTATTAGACACGAGCAATGCTTTGGAGACATCAGAGGTAGAACACATAAAGTCAATTAGCAACTTCTGCTCGGATAGGCCAGGTCTCGCAACCAGAACACTACGAAACGCGGCGACGTAANCGACGTAAACCTTTCCTTTAGCAAAACAGTAGGATGCGGTCTGGATCAGTCCAGATCATCAACACCCATGCTACACTACCGTTCACAATAAGCTGTAAGGTAAACGTAAATGGAAATGAATTAGTTCATTTCCATCCAAGAATGGTTGCCTAAGGCGTATGACTGAATTTATTGGAAAAGAAACGACGAAAAAGAAAAATGTCTCGGTAGTTGAACAAGTCGTAATCTTTGCTGACCAGACCGGACGTAAACAAAACAACTACCGTGTGCTGATTTTAGGCCATCATTCAGGAGTTCTTATCAAAACGGTCTATTGTTCTATCAATAATCAGTTTTACATGCTCATATGAATAGTGTTTTCGAAACTTATTTCCCTATTACACTCGGATCGTTGAATTCGAGGTCCGTCTCTGGTCCATTAGTCTTTTCTAATATACCTCACATTATGGCATTATGCAGACTGGGTATTCATTTGGCATGCATGAATTATACCAACCTGGAGCAAGGGTAACTATTCAATTCAATCGGGTTTTGTGTTAGAAAAAATGCTTTCACTCATTTGTTCAGGTANGTAGCCGCCATCCAGCCGGGCTTCACAATGATAAACGATTGTGCTCAGATTAAAAGCCCGGTATATCCGATGGATGAATATTGCTGGGGCTTCGTAACGGGGGTGACAAAACTGTCAGGCGCCTTTAATGGGCTTCGTTGATGANTGAGAGATTGATTCTTTTTAAGGGATCGTTTTCCTTATGAATCAATTAACAATATGTCATTTAGATAACACCGACTACAGGACTTTGTAACTATGCTTTCCCCGAGTATCAAGAAATGGATTGATGGGATAGTACATAGACTGTGAAATTTGGGATATGCTTGAATCGAGAGCGTAACTTAGTTGAACTATACACGGCGAATTTTCAACAGATTGCTGAAAATCGGAACTGACAAATCTGATTTAGAAGCAACATCCATCCGATTCGTTAAATCAGACGCGTGAAGCGTATCATAACCGAGGTGGAGCATATACATGCGGTATTTGCTACCGATCGGGCCTTTGAAGAATTGAACTGCTTTCATGAACATACGGTGGACTGTTTATCACTCTACAATTTACTGATCCAATTGCATCAGTTCATCGAGGTCTCTAAGTGATGTTCTACTCTACAGTGGGCTGACAAAAATTTCGTCTTCTGCTCCCTTAGTGAGGAATCGCTACGAAAGGGCTGAGAAATAAGGGTTAAGATAAGCATCGTTCAGGCTAGTGGGTTGGTACTGAAATGACACTCCATCAACCGACTGACGACTTCTTTAATAACATACGCTCCCTTAAAGAGCACATGGATAATATGAAAAATCTAATTAAAAATCGTGGGTGTTAATTTAGTCGAAAAATTTCCAGATACCGAAGATGATATCGTTGGATTTCACGCATAAGATATTTTCAAGTGTGAGTGCACTGTGAATCGGTGAAACATGTGATGATGTAGCTGGGAAGCACTGGACAGCTGTTTTAACCTGGCTGGGTCTCATCAGCAGTGCGAGGTCATCTACCCAACTGGGGATCGAACCCGGGTCCTCACAGATAGAACGCAAGCATACTACCCACTCGACCACCGGGCAGCTAGTCAGACAGTTTCTCATTTGAATTTACACGATACAGCACAACTCGTCTATGCGAGATTGTTGCGAGTATCGGTCCTCGCTCATCTCAGTACTAACCTCCAGGGGTATGATTTGGTTGAAAAATTTCTCAACCTGAAAATTTGTTTCATGGGAGAAACGGAGGATTTGATTTGCTTTGATAAGGAATTCGTCGTGTAAATGAGGCGTGAGCTGAAAAGCTGGGAAGTTCTGGACAGCTGTTTCGCTCTGTTTCGCACACTCATCCCTCTTAACCACTCTAGGTTCACTCAACCGTGCAAATTTCTCCTACTTCAGTTCACGCTCAGTTTGATACCGTGATTTTGTTTCGCCCTGTCAGTACTTTCAACCGCTAAACGATTGTTGTCTACTCCAAGGATTTATACCACAACTAATCATCATCAGATTTCCGAACCCGTTTCTCAACTAAATGTCTGTCTTTTTACTTGCTTTTTATTTATTGAATATACAACTATAGATTCAACATTTAGGACAGGTTTTGGAGGGCACGACCATACACACACTGCCTGGGAAGACGGGTGGCGGTGGAGTGGTTTAAACCCGGGACTGCCAGGTCATAAGTTGGTGACCTAACCACTTGGCCACCACCGCCAAGAAACAGTTTTCGCCGTGACCTATGGACCTGGTACATGGACCATGTTAATTTCGCCGACGCGGACCTAATCGATTTTTCTAACCTCTGTTATGACGAATATTGCTTACTGGATAATATCCATAATCGATCCCATGTGTTTTTCCTTTCTCCCTCCTCTAGCTATTCTGTCCTGCTAAAGAAATGACTCATCCTGACTGACAGGCGCACCAATGTGAACACACTGTTCGTTGGTCTACACATATTTACAACTGTGTGGGAAAACTGAGAGGCCTATCTTTTCAGTTACGCAAAATCAGGCAATTCAGAACCCCACAATCAGTCCTGTCATCTTTCGTTCATCAATGCGTTTTACTCATTCTACTTTATTGCTCTCCTGTGGTGTTTCTCGGTCTTTTAAAACACGACTTCAAGACAATTCGCCGCGGTTTGGTGATAATCAGTCGTGCATCACTAATCCCAATTGATTTAATAATCACAGATCCCATTGNATTTAATCTTTCCCGGAATTTCATTCTTTTACTGAAAACCTATCTCACATCCAACAGTTTTCT